>PVJO010003738.1:57555-118880 GCA_004026905.1 Hystrix cristata | reverse complement strand
TCAATGGCATTTTGTTATATGGGAGCCTGAAGATGGACTGAACCATTCCATGCTTCAATTTTTTCATCTGCAAAAATGAATTGGAATAGTACTCTGTAGGTTGATTGTGGGTATTGAATAAGTTAGTATAAGAAAACCACATAGAACTTTTCCTGTCATGTAGTTATACAAAATAAATATGTGTTAATTTTATCTTACTATAATAGTAGTATAGCTTTATGGTTAAACACATCTTCTAGAGCCAGACTGCCTGAATGTGAGTTCTTTACCATTGCTTTCTAGCTCTGTGAATTTGTATATGCTACTTACTTACACTTAAGGTCAGTTTACTCATTTGTAGCATGAGAAAAGTAATAATGTCTACCTGAGAAGTTGTGATGAAAAATGAAGCATTAAATGTAAAATGCTCAGATATGCAGAAAGCATTATCTATTATAAGTAAGCCTTAGGATAGTAAATTAGTACATTTTCCTATTGCTGGGACACAATGCCCAACACCCACAACTTCAAGGAGGAGGTTTGATTTGGCTCACTGTTTCAGGGGGTTCAGTCAATGGCTGACTGGTTCCAAGGCAAAAACATCATGGAGGCAGGACATATCAGAGCAATGAGTCCCTGGAAGCCCAGAAGTACAGCAGGAGAACAGCAGGAGAGAGAAAGGTATGAGGGTCCAGATATAGATCCCACGGTCATGACTTCTCAATCCATCCAGAAACACACAGAAGTGTGCTTTACCGGTTCCCAGGGTGGTGCCCAAGCCCATCAAGTTGATGCCCAAACCCATCAAGTTGATGCTCTACCTTAACTGTCACATCCCTTTCCTTGTCAATTGATACCCAAATACTTCTCCTTAAACCATACTTAATCTTCAAATAAACACAAGATCACAATTCTACCTAACACGATACATTACCCCATGTACAAATGAAACACAATAATCCCTTCCTCAAAGACTCAACTGTTGCAACATCACTGACAGGATTTCAAGTCAAAGTCTGCTCTGAACCTCAAGTCAAACTCTCAGCTGTGAACACTTGTAAAAATAAAAATCACGTTACGTAGCACCAAGATACAAAGGCACAGGGTAACTATTCACATTCTAAAAGGGAGGACTGGGGGTGAGAAAAGAAGTGGATTAAAGCCAGACTGGCTAGCAGGACAACCATTCAGTCATGTAGCTCCATGTCTGGCAGCTGGGACATGGTGGTGATATGTGAGCCCTTTAGGGTTGGAGTGATCCCGCCACTATGGCCTTGTTGGTTGCATCCCACATGACCTCTTTCTTGGACTGGCTCCACTCACAACTTTTTTTTGGCAGACATTCTACATTCCTGACACCTCCAAATTCCTGAGGTCTTCAAGACACCTTTGGTTTCATTCCCGCAGCTTCCCACACTGCCTTCTCAGGCATACCAGGCCTTCTTTTGAATCCAGATGGAAGCCTCCACAACTCCACAACTTTTGCATCCAGCATGCCATGTAAAACCAGAGTTTACATGGGTGATGGCACGTTCTGCTGCCAGCACATGCAGTAGCCAGGCTCCCTCGGACCATGGCAGCAGCAGCAGCGCTGAGAGCTCTGTGTGTCTCGATGCCTGAGCATGGTGAAATGAATCCCTGGGAACCAATTCTCTAGGTGGTCCTTCTAGAGTAGGGGGTCCAGAGATTTTCTTCACAAGTGAAATGTTAACATTTCTATACCTTTAAACCTGAGGTGGGTGACGTCTTGCTTATTCCTGAGGTGCTCTCAAGGTATCTTTCTTCCCATTTCTGTACAAAGCATTTGGCTTCTCTCTGTCTCTGTCTCTGTCTCTCACTCTTTCCTTTCTTTCTTCCTTCATGTTACTAGGGACTGAGACTAGAGACTTTATATTGAGGTGCATTCTCAGCCCTTTTTTTGTTTTTTTGGGGTTTGGAAATTGAACTCAGGGCCTTGTACTTGTGAGTCAAACACTTTAATGACTGAGCTAAGTCTGCAGCCCTCTCGGTCCTTTTATCTATTTTATTTTTAAATTTTAAGACAGGGTCTCAGTAAGTTGTTAAATTGCCCAGGATGGGCTCTTATTTGTGATCCTCCTGCCTCAGGCTCCCAGAATGCTGGGATTGCAGGTGTGTACCACCATGCCTGGCTTGGTTTCTTTTTAGTGGAGCTAATCTCTTAAGCAATCATGCCTTCTTTGGTTCCAAGTTTACGTGTGGTTCCTTTGGACTAAAATTTAAATTTTTCAAATTTTTCTGCTCTGTGTTTTACCTGCGAAAGGCAGTCAGCTGTACCCATGCCACAGCCTGAATATTAAGGTGCTTTGAAATTTCTTGTGCATGTTTAATTAGGATATTTAATGCCCTTCGTCTCATTTTCAACACCAGTACGAAATAAAGACTAATTTTTTTTTTTTTTCGTCAGAGTGTAACACTCTGTCCGATTTCCAATGAAGTCTTTGTTCTCAACCTCAACATTCCGAATCTGGCCTTTACTGTCCATATTACTTTCAGCATTCTGATCTTCTGAACTTTTACCAAAAAATCACCTCGTCCGGCTCAACATGCAGCATTCTAGGGCTTCTCTAGCCCCCATCTCCAAATCCTTCTAAACTTCCCCCAGAAACTAGTTCCAAACACTCCTGAACCACATGGTCTGGTACAGTCACAGCAATGACCCCATTTGTATTAGTCACTTTCCCATCACTAGAACACAATCTCCAACATCCACAGCTTAATTTTGCTCATGGGTTCAGGTAATTCAGTCCATGGTTGATTAGTTCCAAAGCAGAAAAATTGTGGCAGAAGGGCACAGTGGAGCAATGATGCTTAGTGTATGGAGGGCAGGGATCAGAACAGGACAACATCTCTAGAGAGGAAGGGGCAAGGGACCAGATATAGACCACAAGGACATACCTCCATGACCCACCTAGAGTGCTTCAAAATACACCTTAACCATCGCGAATGACTCTTCATAGTTGCTTATAATAGGACCCATTTATATTCAATTGAGAATATCTAATAATTTACATATATGACTCATCTAAGAACGTCTATAATATTTTTTCTGTTCTTACAAGCAGTATGAGGTCTTTTCAAGTGCCTCAACTCTTGTTATTCATTTTCCTATTTTTCATGTTGTTTCAGGCCATTGGTGTCTCTAATCCTGTACGAAATATTTTATATTAATTTTTTACAATTGATGCTTTTTTCAGGTATATATACATGTTCCTCAATATTTTGCTTTTATTGCTTCTCCCGGGCTTAAGCTTCTCATTTAAAAATAACACAGAATTAAAAATCTGGAAATACTTTTTTTAAAAAAAATTGAAAATATCTTTATTTGAATGATACTTTTATATTGACAGCTATATTCTTTTGCTTCTTAGGATACTATTTTATTATCTTCTAGCGTCTGTCATAATTGATGAGAAATCTATTCTCCGTCAAAACGTTGTTCATTTGTAGGTAATCTTTTTTCCCCAATTGTTTTTAAATTTTTCTTTTTGTCTTTAATGTTTTAAATTTTATGTATCCGTGGCTTTATTTTCATTTATAATATCTGGGATTAATGGCACGTATTTGTTCCAAATATTCAGGGATTTCACATTTCAATATTTTAAGCCAGATTTCACATTTTGATATTTTAAGCCACAATCTAATGTTGTGTTTTGGGGTTTCTGTAAGTTATGTGGTGGACAAGCTCAGTCTGTGCTCTATGCCTCTTAATCTGTTGTCCAACTTTTCAATTCCTGTTGTTGAGTTTCAAGTTATTTCCCTGGATCTATCTTCTAGTTCATGGAGTATTTCTTTAGTTGTGTCTAATCGGGTTTCAACTGAATTTTAATTTTAAGTAAATAATTTTTGCTTCTAGAAGTTCAATTTGGGTCTTTTTTCAAATCCATTCATTTTTTTTTTTTCATAGTGTGTCTTTTTTCACTATAGTTTCTAATTGTTTCTATTTACTATTTTAGGCCTAATTGGTTTTGCAGTATCTTTCAATTATTCTATCTCAAGTCTTGGAGTGTCGATCTTCCTATTTTAGCTCTGCCAATTTTCCTTCATGTTAATCACAGACTGTATGATTTCTACTTTCTAATTATAAACTTACCATCAAATTTTTTTTAGGCCTAGTCTCGCTCTGTAGTCCAGGCTGGCCTGAAACTGCCTGTGTAGCTCAATTTGACTTTGAGCTCAAAATCCTTCTATCTCACCCTCCTGAATGCTGGGACCACACATGGACTGTAATTGTTTTTTCAGGGCAGTTTTCAAAGTGACCAAATTTAGTTGTCCTGTTACTCCTAAGTAGCCCAGAAATGTTCTTAGTCTACAACTAGCTTTTTCCTAATATGTTTTTATAGCACTTTGCAATGGTACAGGCGCCAGTGGCATCACGAAGATTTAGAGGTATTATTCCCCCAGGCACTTTTCTGTTCTTTTGCTTAGCAAGGCCTATAAGAGGATTTTTTTATATCTCACTTTTCCCATGTGCGATTGATCTGGAATACCAGCTTCATGCAGCATGTTCAGCTTCAGGACACCACTTTGAATAAACTCAAGGTCCCACATCTTGAAACTGGCTGAATATTAAGAAGAGTCTTTAATAGTAATGATTTATAAAACACAGTTCTCTGGCCATTTTTAGTGTTGACTAATGTAAATGCAAATGTTTTTAAGTCTTTTCTTTACTTGTGGCATCTAAGAATTTCCTTCCTTTAGAGCTTAATTATGTATTTTTAAAAATTTTTTGAAATATTTTATCCAGTAAATGTGTGTTAATAAATGGATGATAGTTTCATTAGCTCACTGAACCATATTAGAATATTATGAAATGGAAAAAGTTTGCCAAAATAAATAGGTATACATATTTCAAGTTGTAGGTGTTTCTTGAGCAAGTCAAGGTGAGATCTGTGTAAAGTGAACCTTGGTTTAAGAATAAGAGGAAAGAATGTTATGGTGAATTAGTGGTATCTACATAGAAATTTGAGGTGGTGAGTATTAACATGCATGTATTGTTTTTATTCACTGTGCATCAAATAATTTCTAAGTATTCTACAGTATTAAACTTCTATGATTTCCTATTGTATAATTGTGCATGTGTATGTGTGAAGGTGTTATTGTATTGTGAATGTCAAGAATGTTGTAGCTAGAAAAAAGTCTTCCAATTAGTAGAGAATTACATGATAGACTGGTCAACCCCTTACTTTCTCACTTGGTCCTTCTTGTAGTGAATGGTGACGATTTACATGTTTTTTCCCCATCAAATATTTCCCTCTGGTACAAACCTTCTTTCTTTCCTATGATCACTTTCAGGTTATTCTCTCTTCTTGCTTCCACTCATTACTACTGTTTGTTCATATTTTCTTCTTCACCCTCTTTGAAATGGCTCATTGTCCTATTGCTTATTTTTAGAAAGTAGGCACTAGCACATGAGAACTGTTTAGGTTCAGAAGGTTAGTTAGGAAACTCAGATAATAGCCCATAGGCAGGAGGCACTTCTGCTGCATTTGAAACAGTTATTATGGAATGATGAGACTCAGCTTATCAGAGTTGCCACCACGCCTCTGGGGTCAGCCATCACTGTAAAGTTAGGCAGGCATGCATCTCTCCAGGAGCTGCTTCCTCCTCTTGCTAGAGGCTTTGTCTGGCAGGTCGAGGTGGACTGCAGCAGTGAGGACTGGGGTTGACCACCTTTGACTTTGAGTGCAGGAAGAAAACATAATGATTATTCCCACTCCAGCTACTGATTCAATAGATAAACATCACCTATTCTAGAGTTAGGAAAAAACCCTTTATTTTGTCCTGTCTCTGGCTTCTGGGAAAGTCACTGCAGTGGTCAATTTGTTTTCTTTCTAGTACATCTTGAGATCAGCTCAGAGCCCTTTGATTATTTTCTCTTAGATTTCAAAGTTTGCAGGCGACGTGAGAACTAATCACTACTCCACGACATTAAGTACCTTAAATTTTAAAATATGCTCCCCCGTTTCTCTCCACAAGTACAGTGACTGACCTTAGGCAGACAAATATTCCCAAATAGGAAATCTTTACTGTCCTAATACCAATGTCTTAGTAAGGTCGTTTGTGCTCTGCATAGTGGGTACACATCAAAGTGATCATTCCAATTCTCATATTTTTGAGACACTGGCTCCGTGAATACCTATCACTAAAATAAACTCAATTATCTCCAGTTTAAAATTATGACGATATAAAATAAATTTTTTGTATATCGACATATTGCTTCTTCCAAAAAAAAAAAAAAAAAACTAATGAAATATTCTTGTTATTTTAGTTAAGATTATTTATCTGCTTTTACTACCATATAGTATCCCTACTTTTACAAATATTACTGTTTAGGTCATTTACTAAACACAAAAACTAGACAAAATTATCTTTTAATTCCTTAATATAATTCTTGCTAATTTTCTAAATAAGAGTCCACTAATGTGTAAAGGTACTTCGAGAAGTAAAAATCATTGAAATATAGCCATAAACACAGTGCACTGAATAATATGTTGTATCCATGTTTATATGTGGAAGCCTTACTTCCCAGGGGAATAGTATTTAGAGGTGGAGCATTTGGGAAACAAGTAGGCTTAGCTGAGATCATTTTCATGTGCCCTCCTAAGAGGAAGTGATCAGAGCCCTGCCCACTCCTCCTTTGTGCACTGTGAGCATGTAACAAGAAGGCAGCCATCTGCAAACCAGGAAATGAGCCTTCACCAGACACTAAACCTTCCAGCTTGAGATACTGGACTTCCCAGCCTCAAAAATAAGAGAAATTAGTATTTGTTGTTTGAGCTACTCACTTTATAGTGTTTTGTTAAAGCAACCTAAAGTAAGACAGCAAATAGAATCCAAGAAATTCAAACATATATTCTACCTCTTATTTAAGGAATTATACAGTACCTTCAAAAATATCCCACAAGTGTAGCACCAAAAAATGGACATTTATGTTCTCTTATTTTTAAACATGCCAGACTTACTTGCCCTACTTAAGATTTTTTTAAAAAATTTATAGGACTCTCACAGTTTCCTTTAGTCCCTTTTATACCAATAAATTACTCAGACCACTGTTGTGAATGAATCAGAGGCAACTTCCTATTTCTTTGCCCTTTTCTGAAGAACTATGTACAAAAGTACCAGGAAGAGGGGAGTAGGACAAAGTACCTCACACATACAGACATCCTGACTTTCAAAGCCCATAATAAAACAATTTTTACCTTCCTTTGGGTTAAGATTTATTACCTGTATACCATCATCATTCGTTATGTTATAAGTACATCTTGGACAACTGGAAAAATAGTCGTTGCTAAGAGAAGCCTTTTCATCTAGAGCACAATACTTAAATTTATTCTTCATGTCTTGGTAGGAAAGGAGGAAAACAGATGGGTGAAGAAGCATGGAATTCTTTGTAGTGTTGTTTTCCATTTTAGTATGAATCGAAAACACTTTTTATTGGAAAATTGCATTTCTCTTTTGTTTAGTAGTGCAATAACTAGATTTTGGTTTGATCAGATTCAGATAAAGCTAGTAGTGCACTAATAAAAATTTAACAACTCTCCCTTGCAGCATTTACTCATTTTGTGATACTTCCATGATGGAGAATTTAAGATACGAAATTGATATTTGGAAGATGTCCTGAAATCTGTTCTCATGAGCCACTGAGAGCTGGTTCCATCCAACAGAATAGAACACAAGCTTTCAGAGGAAAAGGATTTTGTGTAACCTCTTGTAGGTAACTACACACACACACACACACACACACACACACACACACACACACGATAAATTTGCTATGTGGTCCTCAGTAAAACTTGGACATTTCAAACCTTAAGCTGTCTGTATCAAATGATTAATAAATTTTCTAGCAATTCATATGATACAAATGAAGACTATTATGTGACTAAAGTTAAATGTATGGATATTCCTAAACCTATTTTTGGCTTTTAATGTCCCTATTATGTAAGTCTTTAATTGGACCATCAAGCAATTAACACAGGAAGGTATTTCACTTTTTCCTACTTTTCTCATTTCCATCCTTATGCACAGCAATGCCTAAAAGTCACAGATAATTCACAATCTGAAGAAGAAACAATTACAGAATCACAAGTTAAATTTGCAAAAGGATTGATACAATATTTTTAAATAATTAATTTTCATTGGTAAAATTAGAATACTTAGTTTCATTTTTGCATGTATATTTTGTGCTAGGACCGCAAACAATATTTTTTGAGAACTTACTGTATGCTATGTACTATTCAAGAAGGTGGCGCACAAAAGTGAACGATACAGACCAAAATCTCTACCCTCACATGGTTTATGTTTGGGCACAGGGAAAAACAACAACAAAAAAAAGCAAAATACACCACAGGCTACATAGATATCGTTGCTGAGGAGATAAAGTAGAGAGAGGAAATATTGTGAACTTGGGAATAACATTTCAGGTGGGCAAGTAGAGAATCTGCAGCAACAGTAAAGAAGCATCACCCCCAGGTCTTGACCTTTGCCTTGTCTTAGTCTACGAAGAACTCTACTGAACAACCCATGAACCCAAGGCTAGTTCTGAAAAAGCACAAATTTCTAAAGCCCTTGAATAGGCATTTCTTTAGTCTGAGACCACAGAAGAAAGAACACGTATCTAATGATGATTTTAAGAGATAGAGGCTACAAGGGGACCTTCTATAATGAGACGGGAAAGAAGTTTTCTTTGTTTCCACTAAGAAAGGCTCAGGAAGGAGACAGTCAGCACTAACAAAGCTGACGAGAAAGTGCGTATTTTCCCTCAAGTCCTTATGTTTTTGCTCATTTAAAAATGAAAAGCTTAAACATGTTGAAGATTTTACATAATAATGTTGGGATGATGAATTTAAAATTGCTCTTATGAGGTGGAACATGTTACCACTAATCCTGAAGTATGTTCTCCATTTTCTGGTTAATAAAAATCCCATACTGGTATAACCACTATGAACAATTGGGAGAAGGATACAAGTGTAAGCACTAAAAAAAGAAATGAGTGGAAATTCCTGGGAAATATTTTGGTGACATACAATGTTTAGAACCTCTTAAAACCTATTATTTACATTTGAAGGTCATTGAATTAAAAACATATTCAATTTACAATGTTTTAGTTAATTTCCATTATATAGTATGTTATGTTTGGAACATATTTTTCGTTTTGTTTTGTTTTTTGGTGCTGGGGCTCTAACTCGGGGCCTTCTGCTTGTGAGGCAAGCACTCTAACCATGGAGCTCCGTCTCCAGCCCCTGTTTGTTTTGTTTTGTGTTTTGTTTTTTGAGTGCCAAGGATCGAACTCAGGGCCTTGTGCTTGCAAGGCAAGCACTCTAACCTCTGAGCTAAATCCCCAGCTATAGTATGTTATGCAGATGCAAAATAGAACCTGTATTTCAATGACTATGTTTTCCATTTTTTAGTTCAGAATGCAACACCCTTGGTAATATCTCTGTAGTACGGCAAGTATGGAGTTGAGGACAAGGGGGATTTGGCCAAATTCAGGATGTGGCTAAGGAGTGGGTTTTTATGTGGGTGATTCAGGACTTGAAACCCCAAGTTGACTTAGGGGTGTGCCCCTGGGTAAGTTGTTCACACAAATGGAAGGTTGGCATATGGATGACCATTAAAGCTGGCCTTGCAGAGGGAGAGGACCTAATTTGATAAAATTCAAAAGAGAAAATATCACTAGAAAATTACAAAGGGCCTTTTGCTCCTTAAAACGAGTTCTTTTAGTGAAATATATGCTTTTACATTAGACACTTGCCGAGGATATTTTCTTTATGTGATTTACATTTCTGCTTCTTTTCTTTTCATTTCACAAGTTTAATTTAAAAATACTTCTACAGAATTTATACTTTATCTTGTTCTCATTATGGAAGTTCCTAAAATAAAATACACAAGTGTTTCTTGGTGTTGTATTCTTTTTAGTGCCATGGAATCCTGGGTACTGTGGATGTGGTAATAGGAAAACTCCATGAGAGGGAAAAAATTCCAGATATAGAGAAAATTGGAAAGATATACTGATGATATTTGTGAATTATTAGTTGTAGATTTCATGGTAAAATACGTCAGCTACCATTAAATGTTAGGCATCGGTATACTGGTTAAACTATTGTCCAGCTTTAAAGAAGGAGAAAAAATGAGACCTCTAGGACTCAACATATTGTCAAACCCAAAACTCTGCAGTTTTCCCTCATGACAATAATCTCAGACATTTATTCTCAATAAAATAAGTAAAGAAATCAATAGCTCTCTAATTGGTGGAAGCTCTTGGGGTGGCTATACAAAGCTCATTACTCCTCAGACATTTAATAAGGAAATGTCCTTGCGGCATCTCCAAATGGCTTCAGTTCCCATTGAACACAGTTCTCTTTTCAAACCATTGATGTGAAATGATTCTATTGACACTAGCTATCGAAGAAAACCTTTAGTTGAAGGGAACTATGTCCAACATTTATCTCTATTGGTGGAATTTTTTCATTTTATTTATTCTTCTTTTATTGTTTTATGTGAGAAGGAAAAAACAAAGTCAGATCAAACACATCTATAGAACAAAGCACTAGGGTTCACACCAATGTGTAAGGATGGGAAGATTTTGCTCTAATTTGCTCTGGAAAAGCCCTGATGAATTTTCCCATGCTCCATACACGGGCATAACAGTGGATGCCTCTGCCAGGGCCGCAAAATGTCTAAGAAACGTGCTTCTCACTTAACCTGAAGTGTCCATGCTTTCTGCACATCTCTTAAACTTTTTTTGAAATTTTCAGTTCTTTTTTGTTTTTAAAAACAGAAAGTAAATTTAGAAATGAGAGGAGAGGAACAAATTAAGATTTGGAGATGGAGCAGCATGTGTTTCTTTTTTGTTTTTCTTCTAAGTGAATATTTGAAAAAGAATGTGTACCTAAATTGTTTAGCTTGTTTTTATTGCAACTACTGTCATGGTACCAGTTGAGTAAAGAGAGCAGAAAAGCCCCTCTGGATGCTGCAAGGTTTTTGATCCCTTTGGTGTTTGAAGTCAATGCTGACTACGTATCTACCATCCACTGGTCCTTTAATCAGTGTCCAGTCTGTCTGATGAGAATAGCCCCAGGATGGAGCCCCAGACCAGGCCATGGACAGCACCCCTTTGTCCCTCTCACATGGATGGGACATGATTCCACAGGATTAGCCAACAATTATATGCTCTGAACTGATCAATTCAGTCAATTTACTGTGCAAAGTAAATTGATCCTTCAGAACAAAGGGTTCTGTCAGCAGGGAGCTACCTGAGAAAGCAGCATGCCTGTGTAAACAGTTCTGTCCTTGTCCCAGTGTGGAGTGGCCCTGCGCCATATGGTGCCACTATGAACTTATTAGCTGACGGATTAACTGATCTCTGCATTTGGGATCCCCAGTTTCCAGCTGTGAGAATGATTGATGGGCTAACTACTGCTCCAGTCTTGGAAGTTATTTCCTCCATTTAACAGAGTCAAGAAGACAGAAAATTGCCCCCTTTGTAAATGCTAATCTCACCACTCCTTCGAACACCCAACATAGCAATTTATTCAAGGCAAAGTCTTAAAATTGGTATAGTGCACATCAAATGCATACTAATTAGCAATTTCTTTTGAAGGCTCCATCACTTATTAAGGGTCTCCTTTTCCATATGTTCATCATGCCCCACTTCACCCTTTAATTACAAAACAGCACTTTCAACTAATTGTGAGAAGGTATATTGTGCCCGGAATCTGTATTAAACACTCTACCTTCTGATAACTAATTTAGGGTCACATCGAAGGCAGACAGATAAGCAGGCAAAAGAAGCTCACAACTGTCGTGAGCGACTTCAGGCGTATTTGGGTGTTGTTCAGGAGGAGCATTATATCTGAGATGGCAGCGATGACTCTCTTCAGTAGTATCACAACAAGCACATGCAGAAAGAATGAGACTCACCTTAGGTTCAAAACTGGGATCTTTTTTAGTTTGAGAAGATCCTGCATGAACCCAATAGACACATGATAACACTATTTTCAACTCTGCAAATTCTTCACCCATTAAAAAGAAAGCACTTCATTTTACAAGGGTAATACTTTGTTATTATAATTGTACTATAGAAAGGGGAATTTTGCAAGATACACTTGGAAGATACTTAAAACAAATGTGCTCCCCTCTTATGAAATGGTGATGTTTTCCTCTATTAAAACCGATGACTTTAAGAGACTTAAGTCACTCTAATCTTGGTCCTAATTTTATGTCAATTATTTACAGTCCATTTTTATCAACTTTGCTATACAGTGGTTGAGAGAGAACAAGTCCTGGTCAACTCCTTCCTCTGACTCTTTTTTTTCACAGACTCTTCTAGAAAATTTAGTGATAATTCTTCCTTGTTGATGTTGGCACTGAGATAGAATTAATCAGAGTTTTGAGTTTAGCTCTACTTAGGCTGGAAAATGATGATGGAGCCAGAGAAACCTTTGGATTCAGAGTGGGGAAAAGACAGCTAAAGGATCCACGCTTCAAGAAGAGTTAATTTTTCACAAAGTTCTGGTGAACCAAGTGTTATTAGTTAACAGATGCTTATAAGGAACTAATGAAATCCATTTATCTTTAACCTAAAAAGACATTGGTGTAGTTTTAAAAAAAACATACCTACTACTGAAACAGGCACAAGTTTTGAAGGCATAAACACAGGCAAGGACTTTCTGAACAGATCGTCAATGGCACAAGAAATAACACCATGAATCAACAAATGGGCTCATATCAAATTAAAAAACTTCTCCACAGCAAGGAAACAACTAACAGAGTGAAGAATAAATCTACAGAATGGGGAAAAAATTGCCAGCTACTCCTCAGACAGAGGACTGACATCAAGAATATATAAAGAGCTCAAAACATTAGACTCCTAAAAATAAAACACGCAATCAAAAATGGGCAACCAAAATGAAAAGACATTTTTCAGAAGAAGTACAAATGGCCGATAAATACATGAAAAAATTCTCATTGTCACTGACCATCAGAGAAATGCAAACTAAAACTACACTGAGATACCATCTTGTTGCAAAAAAATAGTTATCACCAAAAAATACACCAAATGCTAGAGAGGATGTAGGGGAAAAGGAATTCTTCTGTACTGTTGGTGGGAATGTAAACTTGTACAACTACTATGGAAATCAGTAAGGAGATTCCTCAAAAAACTGAAAACAGAAATGCCATTGGGTCCAGGTATTCTCTTTCTAGGTGTTCTTCCAAAATAGTTAAAATCATCATAGTAAAGGATACATGCGTATCTATGTTTATAGCAGCATAATTTATAATAGTTAGATCTTGGAAACAGTGTATATGTCTATCAACAGATGAATGGATAAGGAAATATGGTATTTATACACAATGGAGTACTACACTACTATAAACAAAGGTAAACTTGAGGTGTTTGTAGGCGAATGTCTGGAACTTGAGAATATAATGTTAATGAGATAAATCAGACACACACACTTACATATCCCAGGGTTTCTCTTATATGAGAAACATTATATAAGTATATATGGAGAGAGAGCGTGGGAGGGAGGGAGAAAGTGAAGTAGGTAATAAATAGGAAGTAGGGAGAAGTTCAAATACTTCCCAAAATTACATACTCCACAGTTTCAAAAATATTTTAATATATATGCTAAGTTGTTTCATTTATACTACAAGTTTATCTTAGTTTGTTGAGAAGAAATTTTTGTTTTATTATGTATTATTTCGTCTTTGTAAGACTCTTTTCTTTTTTTGTAAGACTCTTTTTGATCTATAGCTTGTACTCTGAGTAACTACTTTGAAAATAATGAGACACCGTGTATTAACTATTGTTACTCTTATTATTTTGGTTTTTTAATAAAATAAAAATACCTAAATTTGCATTTAATAGGTGGAAAAGATGAGAAGAATGCAATATGCATAGATTTTATTTTCCCTGGAAACACAATCAGAAGAAATTTTGAGCAGGCTTTTGGTTTTTGCTGTCTTCAGTGAATTGTTCTTATTCGAACCCAGATTGTATGTCTTTATAATGGTAATTAATAGTTTCCAAGATTTCAGATTCAGAATCACTTTGTTTTGGGTTGGGGCTTCAGTCCTGCTTTACTTAGGATTTGGATCCTGGCATTGTAGTGATGCAGCTTTGGGAGATTTTAACTGTTTTGAATCCATTTCCTCACCAGAGACTCATGAGGGATATCGTACCTCACTCAAAGGTTTGGGGTGGATCTTGTATGCTGATATGGAAGTATGCTGGCAAAGAAGGGAGTAGAGTTGGGGTATAAAATGCTTCTTTTCATTTCCTGCATTCACAAACCACTCTGAAAACTTGAGTCTATCGATTCTCAGTGCCATCCCCACCATTTAGGTTCTTTCTGTGGGAAGAGAATTTGAGTAGTCCTCTTCACTACAAGGAGCATAAAGAAACTATCATTAACACTTTGTGCAGACCTAGAAAAAAATAATCTTAACATTCATATGAAAGCAGAAAGACCCCAAAGTGCCTAAGCAATCCTGAGCAAAAAGATCAAAACTGGAGGCATAACACCACCAGATTTCAAGACATACTGTAGAGCCTAGAGCCCTAGTAACCAATACAGCATAGTACTAGCATAAAAGACACATAGACTAATGGAAAGAACGGTGATGCCAGAAATAAACTCACAAATCTATAGGCAACAGATTCTTCTTTTTCTTCTCTTTCCTCTCCTTCTCCTTCTCCTTCTCCTTCTCCTTCTCCTTCTCCTTCTCCTTCTCCTTCTCCTCCACCTCCTCCTCCTCTTCCTCCTCCTCCTTCTTCTTCTTCTTTTTTGGCACTGGGGATCGACCTCAGGACCTTGCACTTGCTAAATCCCCAAATGCCCAACTGATTCTTGATGAAGGTGACAGACTTATACAGAGAAACAACAACCTCTTCAATGAATGGTGCTGGGAAAACTGGGTATCCACATGCAGAAGATTGAAACTTGACCTCTATCTCTTACCATGTACAAAAATTAAGTCAAAACTGACTTTCATTTAGAACTGAGACTTTGAACTACTAGAAGAAAACACAGGGGAACACTTTAAGATATTTGTACAGGCAATGAGTTTTGGGATATGATCCCCAAAGCACAGGAAACAAAAGCAAAAATTGACAAATGTGATTAGGTTAAACTAAAAAGCTTTTGCACAGCAAAGCAAACAATCAAGAGTGAAGAAACAACAGGCAAAATAAAAGAAAACATTTGCAAACTATCTATTTGATAGAGAGTTAGTGTATTAGGTACCTTTCTAGAGCCAATGGTTTGCAAGAGAGCAGATTTAACACCGGGCACTTACAAGTTACAACGTTCACCCATAAGCCAAATGCAGGAAGAGTGCCAAATGACTGGAGACCTGGATGATCCAAGTAAGGGCTGGGAGCCCATGACACTGTCCCAAGTACATCCGTGTCTGCACTAAACGACTGAATAAATCTTTACTGGAACCAGGATACAATGCTCACAGCAGAGATGAAGACCAGAGCTCTCCGAAAGCAACAGCAGTCAACCTCAATGACAGCAGGGCCCTGAGCTCCTTCTGCGATGAGAATGGCCGAATTCCCTTTCTTGAGAACCAGCTGCAACAGAACTTCTCCTGGGAACCAGCCGGCGCCTGTCTTCTGCTCCTGTTCTCCTTTATGCTGTGTCGGCAACAATCCTCAGGTGGATCTTCCTGATCAAAAATACACCAACTCAGTCCAGCTGGGCCTTCCTGCTCAAGTTGACCATATCAGTTCACCACAGTTAGTATTCAGAGTATAAGAAACAAAAAGTTTTAACAAAATGAAAAACCAAATAACCCAAATAAAAAATTACAAATGATCTGAATAGGCATTCTCCCTCAAAAGAAATACAGATAGCTAGTGAATGTTTGAAAAATGCTCAGGATCATTAGCATTCAGGAAAATGCAAATCAAAACTACAATGAGATATTATACCACACTGATAAGAATGGGTATTATCAAATGAACAAAAAAAACCCCAAAATCAAACTAAAAGTAACAAATGCTGGGAAGGTTGTGGAAAAAGAACTTTCATACACTGCGGTGGAATATATGTTGGTACAGCCATTATTGAGAGCAGTATGGAGTTCCCTCAAAGAGCTAAAAATATTTGTATCATAAAATCCAAGCATCCCCCTTCTAAACATACATCTCAAGGAAGTGAAATCAACATACAAAAGATACCTACAAGTCCATGTTCCTTGTAATACTTTCCACAACTTCTAAAACCTGGAATCATCCCAAATGCTCATCAACAGATGAATACACAATGAAAAGGAGGTACGCACCTCTACAAAATGGATCATGATTTAGCCATAATAAAAAAGAATGAATTCCTGGCATTTGCAGTGAAATGGAAAGAACTGGAAGACATTGTGTTACGTGAAATAAGCCAGATACAAGTACTGTGTAGTCTCCTATATGTAGAAGCTAAAAAACAATGTTGATCTGAATGTACAATAGTGATAGAGAATGGAAGGGTGTATGTGGCGGGAGGGGGGATAACGAGGGATTGGATTCAATCAGTGCACTTTATATCCATGTGCGAGAATACTGCACTGAGCTTCATTAACGTACACAATTAGTACAAGCTAATAATAAAGACATACTTTCTAAAAAAAAACCATAACAAGAAAGAACATAACATTGAAATGGAAAGAAAATGAGAAGTATATATAGCTTTCTTTCAAGAATGACTTTCCATTTTGAAAATGTGATGTGTTCAGAGAACAATTCATACTAATTCAGTGGTACCTCAGTTCTCAAACTTAATTCATCCCACTATTCTGGAAACGATGGCTATGTTCGTGTTTATGCAGGAAAGATGGCTATAGTTGTGTTTGTCACCCCACGCAAAATTCGTAAACAAAAACAAAATTTTACCAAATGCTTCTGTTTGTGAAACAAATTGTTTGCAGACAAAAGTGTTTGTGAACTGAGGTACCACTGTGTTGGAATTAGAGGATGGTTGCCATATTGATGAAAAATAGGGTCAAGGGGTGCCCAAGGCAAGATAATTGTCAGATAAGAATGATTTCAGTATTTTCTTTTGTCTTTTCTAGGTCTAACAGTTTTGGGTAAGTTTATAGCGAACTGGGGTTGTATAGACCACTCCAAATATCTTAAAATTTATTAGACAGTTGCTTTATCTTATCTTTGAGTACATTAATAAATGTCTGTATTATAGAAGTTTTTACAATTTATAAAAATTAAGTTGGATGTGTTTTGTTGGGATATTAAGAAGATAAGCCATAATTTTTACTTTGAAATAAAATATGCATCTTGTTCCTGCTTATCCTTGCTAATTGAAATACTTTCTCAAAAATAGTATAGCAGATGAATAGTTCCCATTTGATTGGAGAAGGGAGTATTGTTTTCCATAAGATTGATTTATCTTTTCCCTCTGCTCCTTCCCCATTTAAGCAGTTCTTTTAGACAAGTATCAGGAAGCTTGGTTTCTACCTCTGTATCAAACTACTCGAGGTTGATCACATGTTTAGTAATGATTTTTAAAAGTACCACCATAATTTAAAACATTACTTCTTCCTTGTTTTTCCCCCTATTGGAGAAACTATGAATTATACAACTTTCAGGTCAAAGAATCTCTAGCCTCAAGTGTTAGGGGACTGTTATCCCTTTAAAAACCTCTCTCTTCACCTTGATCAACTTTCAACTTCAAGTGACTTAAGAGTAAGAATTTTCTCTTATACGTATGTGTATGTCATGTCTTTGAAAAATACTATGTACTCAGTGAATGTAGTGGAGCAAAGGAGGTCATCATGGTTTGTGAAAGCATGGCTATTGTACTATCAGATAAGATGAGGGTACAAAGAACATTTGCAATATATGACAGCCTTGTACTGTACTCACACTTTATATTCTGACATTAAAAACTATGCCTTTTCGAAATTGAAAGTTATCTCCACTCATACCTTCTTCCCTTTCCAAATATATACTCCATGGATACTGAGTTACAAAGGATCACTCATTCCATACAGGTTACTTCATATAACATTTTATTTTACCTCTGTTACTATGCTTATGTGTGTGGACATGGGTTGCAGGAGTGGGGACTGGTGTGTAAGGAATTAGATGAAGAATCTGTCCCTCCAGACTTTTAATTTGGGAAATATTGCTGATAAATTTGCATCAGTTTATTCAATATTACAGAATGCAACACAACTTCAGAATTACCTTGTTTTTTTTTTCTTTTCTGGGTTCTCAAAAAAGATGCAATTCATGTTTCCTCAAGGTTACATTTGAAACAGAAATTTACTCTCTAGTTTTGAATTTTTTTCAATTGTTTAGACTTTTTTATTTTATAGTTCAAGGGTACATTATAGATTAAATCTAAAATGTCTCCGCAAATTATCAAGTGTGTGGAAGGTGTCAGGATCATGGGAGCACTACTCCCATCAGTGGATGAATCCCTGATGAACCCGCAGTTGAATGTGCTATTAGGAGGTGGGACCTGGTTAGAAGAGCCATTTCCTGGAGTGTGACCTGGAAGGGCATATTTCTCTCATGAGCTCTTCTCTTCACTCTCTCCTTCCTGGCTGCCATGATGTGAGAGGTTTTCTGACTGGTTTCTAACAGTCACTTTCATCATGCTGTTCCTACCTTGGACCCAGTCTACCATGGAATGAGTCTTCCGAAATCTATGAACCAAAAAACTTTCCTTTACGCTGCGGGTGTCAGGTTTTGTCCTAGCATTGAAAAAATGACTAAGACAGATTGTATTACTAGAGAAAGGGGACATTGCTGTGACTATACCAGACCATGTAGGTTCAGAAGTCTTTGGAACTGATTTTCAAGAGGAAATTGGAAAGGTTTGGAGATGCCAGATGCAGAAGCCCTAGAATTCTGTAAGCTGAGCTTGATGGGAGAATCTGGGAGCTTTGAAGACCAGAATAGTGATAGAAATATACACAGTAAAGTCTAGGATCAGTAGGTTTTAGTTGAGAACAAGGACTCCATTGACAGTTGGACTACAGAACATGTCAGTTATGCTCTGGTAGAAAATTTGACTACATTTCATCCATGTCCTAAGACTTGGTGGAAGACCAAGTCTCCCTGAGATTGAGGGTAGTGGACTAACTAATCTGGTGGAGGTAATTTCAAGGCAGCATGGTGTGAACACTTCTGGGGCATGAGCACTTCTGGCTGCTCTCATCCAGGTTTACAATGAGAATCAGGAGCACAAAAGCTCCTGATTTAAAAGCTTTCAGTTTTTTTCGGAAAAGACATGCCTGCAAAATTAGAGCCGCAAAAGAGTATGGTTGCTGAAAAGATTAGCATTAAGAAGAATTCAAGCACTTTGCCTCAGGACAATAGGAATGATGCCATGAAGGTATCTCAGGAATCAGCAAGACCCACCCGTCTCTGACTCAAGGTATAAAAGGACAAAGGCGAGCTCCTCAGAAAGACTTTGCTTTGAGACGAGGTCCCCGCGGTGCCCTTCTCCAGGTTTTGCTTCAGAGTCCTTGGCCATTCAGGCACTCAAGGGCCTCTATGGCCATGTTGCAGAAGAATCCCGCTATTGCAAAGCTGGCAGCAACCCTTGTTATCATCTACATGGTGCTAGTTGTACAAGCATGCAGAATACAGGACTTGTAGGATCAGAGAGGCTGTGGTCCAGACACAGAAGAAGCCTGAGAGGCTGGCATTGTGCTCCTGAGAGGGCAGAGCGTGAACCTGTGAGAGTGAAGCCAAAAGTGTAGTTGGAAATGCCAGGCACATGGAACACCTGCTGAGAAAGCAGCAGGCAGTGAGCAGAGCCACTCTGCCATGAGGCCATCAGGTGTGCAGCTGGCAATGGCAGAGGGGCAGACCGTGCGAGCCCTTCGGACCTTGCATCTCATCACAGTTTACTCTGGGTCCTGGACATGGAGCTTCAGGATTTAATGTTGTCCTTGTGTGGTCCTGGTCTGCCTTTTTTCCCACTCCTTTCTATCCCCATCTTTCCTTTAGGGAATCGGAATATTTACCTTATGCCACTGTATTTTGAAAGTGTTTAACTTTCTTTTCGATTTTTACAGAGGGTCAGTTTAAGAGTTTGCATTGAGTCTCAGAGGAGACTCTGGACTTGGATTTTTCAGCAATGCTAAAACCTGTAAAACTTCGGTGACTCTTTGGAGATGGACTAAATGCATTTTGCATAAAGAGGTAGACATGAGTCTTTTTGAGGGCAGGATGGAATGTGATGGTTTAGCTCTAAAGCATCCCCCCAGATCCTCACGTGTGTGGAAGGTGAGTGGATCATGGGGGTCCTGTACTCACCAGTGCTTTCACCTGATGAGCCCACAGCTACGTGTGCTGTGACAGCTGGGGCTTGGTCGGAAAATGCCGTTCACTGAAGACAGGACCTAGAAAGGTGTTTCTTCCTCCTGGCTCCCTCTTTCACACTCTGCCCCCTGGCTGCCGTGATACGAGCAGCTTTCCTCCACCAGGCCTTTCCGCCGTGCTGTGGCTGACCTAAGCCAGGTGACTAGGGCTCGAGTCCTCTAAAAATTGAGTCACAATAAACCTCTTCTCCTTTAAGTTGTGGATGTCAGGTATTTTGTCTCAGTGATGAAAAAGTGACTAAGTCAGGTTGATACTGAGTGTTGCTTGCTTTCGTGAAACTAATAATATCCCCATGGTGAATGTGGTATGTTGTAAGCGGTACACGGAATAACAACATAAAATGTAGATCATCTAAGTTAACAGCAGAGGCTTTTCCAGGTTTAAAAACTCTTACATGTTTACATAATGAAGTTTTATTATGAACTTTATTTTACATAAAGAGAAGAGCATTTCTTTCAATATTATTTTATATTTACTAAAAACACATTGACCAGCCCAGGGAAAGGCAGCAGGCGGGCGATGGCCTAAGAAGAATCAAGCATTTGACTCTTATCTGCCAAAATAGGGATAAAAACAGAAACAACCACCAACCGTTGACCAACCTTAGTTTCTTCTTACCCACAGAAATGAAAATGCTTTCGAAGCAAGGACAGCAGTATTTTCAAAAAAGAAAATGAACGGTCCTTAAGCATAACTAAACCATAAATTTAATTTGTCAATAAATATATTATCAATGGAAAAATACAAAAATAATTAAACATATGTAGATTTCAGCATTTTAAATTTAGAGGAAATTTTTGAAAATTTACTCCTGAAATATCTGAAAATGAATGAAAAGATACCCAAAGAAATGATTAGTAATATTAGACATGTACTGGGGACTATTTTTCTATTTTAGGAAATAAATTATAACCAGCATTTCTAACTAGATATTTTACAGGTATTTTTGTCTTCCTTTCTGAGAGAAGATTGCTCTTTCTCTCCCCTTTCAAATATTTGTTATGACAGTAATCTTCATTCAAATGAAGAGAGATATTTTTCATTCATTTGGATCAAAACCAGTATTGAAACATTTTTAGACTAACCCCTTTGCACATTTCTTTTAGGCTAGAGATTGAGGAAAGAAGCATGAAAATTGTATACTTCTATACTTTATTCAGAACTGCCTTGAAAGACTTCAAATACTTTCCTTTTTCTTTTACATAATGGCAGCAGGACTAACAGCCCACATGCCTAGTTAAAGTCTGAATCAATTTGAAATGGCTGAGATTTTAAACCTCAAGAATTACTGTTTATAAAGGAAACTCAGACATAATAGTACATGATGGAAATTCAGTCACCATAGTCAGGTGGATGGTGATGTTTCCATGAGAAAAATGTAATTACATTGTCTATATCATGAAAAGCATTGGCTAACATTTTTTAAAAATTAATTATTTCACAATCATCTTGAGGTGTCTTATTTTCAGCTATCACTCTTGTTGATAAAACCTACCTCTGATTTTTCTTAATTACTGATTCAGTGGAAATGTTGCATCTTTTCCAAGCTCCTTTCCAGCCAACTTTCAAATCAATCTGGGCAACTCAAAAGCATTTCTGAAATACCAGATGCTCTGTGAGCTGAACAGAACAATGTGCTAATAATTATATTTCTCTTTCTAAAGCAGATCAAAGCCAGAGATGAGGTGACATACACCTACGATATTCCAACTCGGGGTTGAAGGTCAATTGGATCTGCCAAAGTTATGTTGCTGATTTTGTAACATGAAAGCCAGCTAAAAAGAACAGATCAGAGATATACATGCTCTCCTCACTCTTCACTTCAGCTCTACCCAAATGTTTACAAAATAGTTTGAAGACGTTTGTAGTTTCTTGTTATCAGTCTTACTAAAGCTTGGCAAACCTTTAATAACAAGTCTATCAGCAGCTCACCAGGAATCTGATTTTAGTCTCAGAGTGCTTGAGTTCTTATGTTTATTGAACAGTTTTTAATTGGAAGCACTAGGACCCTCCCTGATCAGTTGCCTTCATTGCCACGTGTCAGTGTGGCATGTGCGCTCAATTTGAAAAGGCGACAGCAGAAGAGGCACAAAGTTCTGTGTAAGCCCAGAAGAGGGCAAGAAGGCAGGCAGTGAGATTCTCCTAGAAGGAGCTTCTGTGTGGGTGCTTCAAGCCAGCCAGAGCATGTGCACTTGGGTTTTGTTTTCATGCTTTAATTTAAACATTGGCACCATGAGTAGTGTGCCATTCAAGCCCGCGCACCTCAGCGTAACCAGGACTGTAGGTCAGATCCTCGTCTGTCAACTACATAACCAACTTGGAGCCAAGCTTGGGGAAAAAAGGGAAAATAGTATGGTAGCAGTTTCCCCTCTATTAAACATGACATACCAGTTCCAGATGACTTTTATCATGTTATTCAAATGTCAAAACCTTGTAGGATTTCCCTGTTCTATTAGGGTAAAATACCAACTCTTACATTTGTGTTTCAAAACTCTCTATAGTTTAACCCCATCCTACATATTCAGTCCTACACCGAATTTGGGGCTCTAAAAGCAGAATATGTGGGTTCAAGTCTAGTTCCATCACTTACCCAGGTCACCTTGTAGAAGTTACTTAACACCAGTGTGTCTGTTTTCTTTTCTGTAGTATGAGGATGAAAAGAGAGTCTATCCATCAGATGTGATAGAGCAGGGCTATAATTCCAGCACTCTGGGAGGCTGAAGCAAGAAGATTGCAAATTCAATTCCTGCTTGGCAACTTACCAAGACTCTGCCTCGAGGTTAAAAAAAGGCTAGGGAAGGAACTCAGTCCACAGGTTCAATCCCCAGTGCCAGAAAAGGATGCCTATATTATGGGCTTGTTGTGTCAATTAAATTCACTAGTATGTGAATGTCCTTCAAAATATACACTTACTGAGAATAAGCACTGTATAAATGCTTAAGAATGTAAAGGATGCCCCAGTGTCCTACAGTACATTATGGCTTTTTCTCTGTCTGACTCTCCATTTACAGTCTTCTCCCCTCTTGAACATCTTTACCAGGCAAACCAAATATAAAGAGGAACCAGAAGGTTGGCTAGCATGGCAGTCTCTTGAAGCAGAGATTCAACTGTCTTTCCAGAATGATCTGCTTGGGTTCCCCTGATTGTTTTCAGCCTTTACACCTTAGCTTCTTTGGTTCTCCATTTCTGATGTGACTTTTCCTCTCCTATTTATTCAAAGCCTAGTCAATCTTTCAAAGTCATAATGAGGCTCTGTCTGGTACCTTTCTAGAATGTTTTGAGTTTACGGACAAGGGCAGCTTCTTGTTTTAGATCTTCCATAAAATTCAGCCTAAGTAAGTATTCAGTAAATTCTACTGAATAGAATTTATCAAAGTTGATTAAGTTAATTAATGTTTTTTCTTTCAATCCTCTCAGCAACAGTAGTCAAAGTAAATAGAAAATTCTTCAGGAGTGCGCAATACTGAGAACAGTCTGGGATCAGAAACAAACACTAGCGAAGTCAAGGTACATCTTGACAGGCTAAAGTGAAAAAGATGGCTCTTTCTCTGAATCACTTTCCATTTTATTTCACAAATTTAAAATACACTTGCAAGTGAGTAAACTAGACACAAAGAACCTCACAATGAGGGAAGACAAGAGCTAGAGCCAGGACCTTTTTGGTCTGGTACTAGCCTGTTTTAATTCCTTGTAGGATCATTGTGTTTGCCACATCTTATGTTGACTATGCTGTGGATTAAGTTGAGAAAATGATTCAGTCTCCAGATTCATTATTCTACTTGGAGTTAAAAAATTTAATAGGCAAATAGAACTGTCCCGGATTTCTATGAAAAACTGCTGATAGAAACTCTGTTATGTGAAACTCAGAATTTTAGACTTGTGGGGTCCTGTAGCTCTTGATAAAAAATGGCGGTCTTGTTCTTACATTTTGATGTTAGGGGGGCTGGGGATTTAGCCCAGTGATTAGAGTGCTTGCCTTGCAAGCACAAGGCCCTGAGTTCAATCCCCGGCACCACAAAAAACAAAAACAAAAACAAAAACATTTTGATGTTAGGCTAGTTAGTGTGTTCTTGTTTCTTAGCTGTTCACAGTTTATGCCAACTCAGTCGAATTTATATTAAATCTATTCAAATTTAATAATTTGTTGTTCAATCATTATCTTTGACTAATTTGTCAGTTTCTCTGAGCATGTTCAGCCAAGAAGAATTGAATTCTAGCCAGTGTCATTTTGATGCCAGTAAGGCTGTGTAACAAAAACTACTCTGTAGTGACTAAATCTGCAATTTTATATGAAATTCAGACAACATGTGGCTACTTAATTTCTAACTCAATTATATACAATTATAATGCAGGAATGGACAATGGCCCTTTCAGCTGTATTTTTATTGACTTTATTCAACCTGTAAAAATCTGTCTTCCCTTAATTTCTCTGACTCCATCCTAACTGATTTCTCGTCTGTCTTCCTTCACTGTTATTATGAATCTTAGTTTTGCAAGACAGAACTCCCAAGTGTGTGCCGTCAGTCTCTGTGCTGGTTAAGAGTTCTCTGGAGGGCCAGACCCAGTAGGAAATATATATTATAATGATGAGAGAGTTATTAGCTAGGCTTTCATGGCCAGAGGCAGAAGAGTCCACAGTGGCCTTCCGAGTGCTGAGAGCTGCTCTGCCAAGAAGATGGAAGGCGCCAAACAAAGGGAATCAAGAATGCAACACGGCCGGCGGTCAAAGGCCTGGAGGCTCCCTGCAGAGGTGCAGGTATCAGTCTGCATCCAAAGGATGAAGAAACCTGAGTCTGCTACAGTGGAAGCAGCAAAAGATGCACCTCTTCTACAGAATGCAGCGACTTCCTTCTTCTTTCCTTTTTTCCCATCCCGGCTAAACGCTGGTGCCACCCACAATTGGGGTGGTCTTTCCCCCACCGCTGGACTTTGTGCCAGTCATCAATGCAGAGACACACCCAAACCCATGCTTTCCTGAACTGATAAGCATTTCCTAATCCAGTCAAATCGACATAGCGGGATTAATAGTCATAGTCTCATTACTGTATACTTCAAGCCCTGAGACGGAGGGGCTGGCAGTTCTTTTGACCATCCGTCATCATTCTTCCAAGAATCCCTACAGCCTGCCTTTGCCAACTTCCTCAGCTGACAAGAGCTGCCATCTTTCTTCTCGATGGTTACCAGCTTTTCTTCTACGACCACTGACTAAAATCTGCCAAACAGAGCAAAGGAATGTGGACAAATTTAACACTGAAGGAGAAAAAAGAGCAAAGGACACTGAGTGGGGTGTATCTTTAACTTGGGAGTGATGCCATGTTTAACAAAAAAAGCAAAGAGCACATCATCTGTGAGTTTCTATGCGAGTTCACTGCAGTGACGGTGAGCTCTGCTTCTTATTTACAAATAGAATTAACAGAAAATGGGACCCCAGATGTTGAAGACATACCACAAACAGTATTTTTCCTTCAAAGTTAAAAAGTCAGCACAGTGTCGGGAAAATTTTTAAAACCCCTCACAATTGAGGTTTAGTTTTAGTAGTTTTTTTCTGCCACGTATTATTTGACCTCCCTGAGCCTCGTTTTCTTTGTCAAATTAGGAAAATAGCCAACTTCAGAGAATCATAATAACCAAATTATTACAATAATGAAAATAGATATTGTATTTGAATAATGCCAGAGCCATTATTGCAAACTAGCTTAGTGTACTTTGTATCTCTTGGTTTGGAAAAGTATGTCTTTAGAGTCAGACTCTACGGTTATATTTGCTAGGTACTGATGCTAAGATCAGCATAAACAGCTAAAGTCAACGCAGCATACTTCACTTTTGACAAAGATGTTATCGCATACCTAGTTCCCGGTGGGTTGAATTCATGCTATATTCACTGCAGCGTAAAGTTGGAAAAGTTTCTTTCCAGGCTAAGTGAAACCTGCTCCAAGTACACAGTGTATATACATTACTATTATTTTTCTTTCTTCCACAAAAGCTTGTTTAATGAATCAAAATGACTTGTGCAAAGCAGCAGCATAAAATAGGAGTTACTTAAAGGTCACAAAGAAAGAAAGAACATAATTGTTCAGCTAAATGAGTTTGTTAGCAAAATATTTGGTGATTTTGTAGGAGATTAGCATTTGCTCTTATTGTTTTTGAAGGAGCAGAGTACGGAAATTTTTCTTTCCTTTCCTCTGTACCTGACATGGATTTTAACCAACTTGGTTTCTAGAATACGGACTTTCTTAATATAGCCTGACGTTTTATCTGAGCAGCCCTGAGTTTTAAAGGTTGGAAAGTGGATGTGTCCTTGGGACCCATTCCACTTTCCACCACCCTAAGTTCCAATCTCCCTATTCTCTGTCTTACCAGCTCACACCCAGCTGGCTTTCTTTGTTTTGGTAAACTGCTCACTCTTACTGGCACTGGAATTTGAAGCTTCTGATTAAAGGAAAGAAGAAAATAAGCAAATAGCCTGAGTATCTACTTTTGTATGACCCTGAAATACTATGAAAGGGATTTTCCTTTTTGTGAATAAATGCTATGAATGCTGTTATTGCATTTTTGGATTTCAAAAAGTCTCGGCACTAAAAATAATCTGAAAGTGGGCTCGTTCTCACCACAATCCTTTCAAGGACTTTAAACAACTGAAAAAAATAAATAAAATCAAAAACCCAGTGGATACTTAATTAGGAAGAAAGAATTCCGGCTCCCTGACTGAAGAAAGAAGAAAGGCTGAGCCGGCAGCTGGAAGGCTGCTTCTCGTCCATGTGACTGTCTACAAAGACCCTGTTGATTGGTGGGTGCTCACTCTCACACATCTCCCTATTTGCACATGCACAGAAGCACTTTTTGTTGAAGCTACCTGACAACACTTAGTGTTTATTGTTTACTTGTCATTCTGAGAAACCACACACAGACTGTTTAGGCTACACCTAACGACAGTTTTTTAAATTCATGTTATAGTTTAGCGTTTCTTTTTCTTGAGCTTTTGTTATGGTTTAACAACTCCTTTCATTTGCTGGAATAGCAGACAAGTTTGAAATGTGAGTGCACCCGTAAGACAAACACACATCATTACCTTTCCCGCTCCTGGTGTGCAGCCCTTCCTGAGATCTGCCAGGGAGGAGGAGGTGCTTATGCAGGAGTAGCAGGCAGAGGCAAGAGATGGCTTCAGCTTGCCCTTGGATTTCATGGGTATTTCTTTGAGGAGGCCTCTCCTGGTGATGGAGAAGCCATGGGATAGAGATCTCGTGTGGCCTGAAAAGTCAGTAGGCAATGATGAGATCTTCAGTAGGAAGATCCCTAAGAGTAGAGTCCCTGGGGAGACCAAGTGCTTAGTTCTCTTGCCTTCCCAGTCATTTGCCTGAGGAAATTATACGATTCCTCACCAGAAAGATTTATCTATGGCAGGTCTTAGTTTCTGAATGAACTAAAATTGATTGTTAAAGGAATGAATATTTTCCTTGAATTTAGTCATTAATTCATATGACAATTAAGAATACTGACCATCTTAAGCTTGCTTCTGCTTCTGTGACACAAGAAGAGCAGCAAAATAAAATAAGTTTTGTGTGCTTTCCCCAAAGTAATTTCTACATTCTGGATCCCAAGCTACTCCATGATCAAAATGGATGGGAGGCAAAGGTGCCACAAGCTGGTGTCCAGAAGGAGGTCAGGGAACCCAAAGAAGAAATTAAAAACACACTTCAGGGACAATCTGACACTCAAGTAGGATCAAGAAAATATTGACATTGGTGGCTGAAACGTGTGGCTGTTGGGCAAGGGAAATGTGAAAACACAATGGCTTGCTGTGAGCAGCAGCAGAATTTGAGGGAATAACTGGGCCTTCCATAAATATATATATATATATATATATCCCGGTACTAGCTCGGAAGAAGACTCGTCTCTAAGGAAATATCAGAAGAAACAAAATTTTAGGCCCAAAAAGGGCATGACGAAGTCAGGAAGAACATAAGACAGTCCCTGGGGTCACACAGCCATGCCCAGTCTGTAAGTGCTACCAGGGAATTTCACCCAAAGCCACCTGAAATTATAATTTCAGCTATTGTTCAGCAAGCTATTAGTTTTTCATGTACTGCTAATTTGGGTGGATCATGAGAACAGATTGGCTAAGTCTTAAAATAGTTGAGCCTTTTTAAAAAAATTTTATTTTCCTGTTTTCTCAGGTGAAGGTTGTTTTATTTTTGTTTGTTTTTCTATTAAATTTTTAGGCCACATAGATTTGCTCTTCTGTTTGACTATTTTTTAAAAAAATTAAAGAATGGTTCTGAATTAATATTTCCAAATATGAATTTATGTTCTTACTGTTTTTCCTTACTTGTGGATGATCTCAGAACGTTAAATATCAGTCTAATAGAATCAATAGAGTTTCTAAAATAGGGTGAAGAAATTTCACTGTGGTGAAAATGGCCAGTGGAAAAGAATCTGATGGAGAATGGAGAAGGATAAGCCCCTGAAAATATGCTTTTCATGTGTCATGGAAACTGTGGCTAAAGAAGTCCAATGGAGGCATCCGAAGAGCCCAAAAACATGTCCACAAAAGAAAGAGAATTGGCTTTCATCATGTGTCTGGCACAGAGCATGGATAGCCAAACACCAGTCCAATAAAAGCCATTCCACTCAACCCTCTGACCTCTCTTCCCCAATTATCTGTGTCCCAGATGAGACATCATAATGGGGGGACAAGGTGAGTGGAGGAGGCAGGTGGCTCGCCAATTACAGGCTGAACAGAAGTCTTCCTTTTGAATGAAGGGTGAAAGATTGCTCAATATCTTAAACTTTTGAGACTTTATACATTTCATAAGATATTGAAGAGAGACACTATCTTATAAAAAGACTATAGGATTTTCAAGTGTCAGAGTAAAATTTTCACAGAGTGACAGGGGGAAAATTTTTCACGTCTTAATAAATACACAAAGGACTATAGGAAACACTATAAAATTACATTTAATCATGTCCTGTGTGTGTTTAACATATGAATTACAATAGAACTTAAAAGAAAACCTTCTGCAAAGTGGCTTAACCAGAGAATTTGTCAGGTTAAGTAATTGGATCAGCCAGTGATCAGGTTGCCATCTGGTAAGGCTTGAGCATTAAATGCTTCTGTTGGTTGTTGGGTGGTCCTAAGATGGTTGTTTAAAGTACTCAAAGTTACGTATTTTCTGTTTCTTGTCTGCTGGAAAGAGTTATTTTTTTATCTTTATCTTGCTGAATTCAACCAGAATTCTGATATTCAGCCTGTTTCAATCCACCCATGGAACTGTCTATGGCCCGATTGTACACATATTGATTGTTAAACTCGGGTCCTAGGCAAGAGGGTAGGATCATACTCCCTGGACCCATACAGGTTCTACAAGGGCATCATTTCATTGGCAAGGGGGAAAGACTAATGAATTCCAGAAAAATATAACAAAAGTCTCTAATTTTCACAAGAACATTATGAGCTACATATTATCCTATTTTTTTTCAGGTGAAAAATTTTACCCAGGACAAACAGTGTATAAGTAGTGATTTGAGAATCAAACCTATGCCATTCTAAACTTGAATCTCATTTAATTTACAACAGTATATGAATTAAATGTATACGAGCTTATCTGATCTACTCCAGGAAAGGATGTTAGGTTTTTTCTTGTATATATTTCAGGTTGTAAAAGCACTTAGGGAGAAGCTTAAGGATTTGAAATGATGAATAAATAACCTTGTCTTCTAGGAACTGAAAGTCTTCTCAGACATAGAGAAGAAGAGTTTTACTTAAATTTTGGGAACTTTAACAATTCTTTCATGATTATTTATGGAAAATTCAGGGAGAAAGACTTGTGTGTACCTTGAGAGCAAAGCCCCCATTGTGTGTGGCATTGTCTAAATATCCCACAGGCCTTCTGTACCATTTGCACTTCATTAGTTATTTTGGACTACAGATAGCAATATGTAAAGCTTAGAAAGTCAAAGGAAAGAGAGGCTCCTAAGTGCCTAAACTAGAGAATTTAAGAGCTGTTAGTATTATGAATGAATATTATCCTGTTTTCCAGGCTACTACCCGAAAAAATATTGCTGCAGGAGGTTTAGACTCGAATATTAAAACAAATCATTGTCCTGGGGGTGGAATTAAATAAGGGGCCTGATAATGAAATTTCATTGCCTTGAATGTGTGGTCATTAGATATTCCAGGCTGTGAGCTCACAAGCATTTACCGCTGGGGGACCGGACCTTGATGAGGCTCATCTGAGCAAAAGGCACCTGAGCAATTGTGCTCGTGGGACCCTGATAAATCCCATAACCCACTTCTTATTTTAGAAATGCTTAATGTTATTAATTTCCCCAAATGCCATGGGGGACAGATGCTTAGAGATTTTCTAATGGCCCAAAGAGCTGTATTCTAAAGCTGGAAACCCCAAGTGGTCCCACCTGAATTCTGGATGGCGAGAGAGAAGTCCTGGTGGCCGTTCCCTTCCATCAACCGTCAGAGCTGAGGAATGCTGCAATGCCTGGTCACAGTTCTCCCAGCCGCTCTCTCTCTGCTTCTTCAAGAATCACGCTGGACAAGAGTCAAACTGAATGGCTGAGCAATGACAGCAGGGACTTCAGAGAAATCAGGATTGATTCTTTCCTATGTAACAACCTCTTTCTCACAGCTAAGTTTCAGAATTGACTCTTAAGTGGGGTGGGGGGACCTATAAAATAAGTAGAATTTCAAGGTGCATTTTAATCAAATTTTTTTCGAAAGGAGCCCTTTTCTAACTTCTTAAAGTCCTTGTCTCTTCCTAGTAAGAAAAAAAAAAAAGGAAATGAGGCAAGACTTGTGTATTATAGGATCTATGTGTCCAATTTATAAATGTTATTATGCATGCTATTAATGTAAATCTGCGAAATTGATGAAATAATAGGTTTTAAATTCTGTGGAAAAGGCAGATTTTGTTTTGCCTACTCAAGTAGGTTGCAACCACACTGAAATGTGAAAGTTTTAGAGAACCTAAAGTCTTTCGGGCCTTTAAAACTAATATCCTTTTAAGGACTCAGACATATTTACTGAAATGCATAACAGAAAATAAAGTTCTTTGCCTTGCTTTACACCCTGGAGTGTAATAAAATTGTTGGGCTGTAGAATAAACCAGTCCTCTGGTTTCTCCGAGGATTGAGTACTGTACCAGAACATCATTGGAATTTTAGTACTCCATCTTTTGGCCTTTGGAATGACCATTTGTTTTGTAGAGTAAATGATGTAAACACCTCTGAAATGTTATTAACACTTTTAACCATTTCTTATAATTACTTCAATGACTTAAAGGAAAATTCCTGGTTTAAAAGATCAGCTTTCTGATCTTTTCTATATTGCGGGACCACATATAGCAGATGTGTAACTCAATGAAAGTCAAGACAGCAATCACCAAGAGAAATGAGATGGTCAAGTTTCTCCAAAGCAACACATGAAAAGATTTCTTGGGAGCTGAGCGCAGCAGTACAGGAACATCACAGGAATAGTCGCGCTGCCTTGGATGTCTCAGCCTTGCCATTCTTTTTTTGGAGGGGAAATACCTGATGTTCCATAAGAAAATAGAAAGGCCTCAGGATCAACCTCATGTACTCTGCACGTAGGACAATGAAACTGATTCCCATACTGTGACATCCAACAGTGCCACAGGTAGGAGCTAAGAAGCACAGAGCTTGGGTGTTTCGTGAGATACCATCTCAATGAGCCTTCAGGAATTTGGTGTAAGCCTGAATGGAATCAGCGGCTGTGGCATATCTGTCCAAAAATGCAGGGCCGGCAATAAACATATGAAAAAATGTTCAACATCTATGGCTATCAGAGAAATGCAAATTAAAACAACTCTAAGATTCCACCTTACCCCAGAAAGAATGGAAATCATTAGAAGTCAAACAATGACAAATGCTGGCGGGGCTGTGGTGAAAAGGTAACCCTCCTACACTGTTGGTGGGAATGCAAACTAGTACAACTATTATGGAAATTAGCATGGAGATTTCTCAAGAGTCTGAAAGTAGAAATCCCATATGACCCAGCCATTCCCCTACTAGGTATCTTTCCTGAACAGTTAGAGACATCATACTACAGAGATACTTGCACAACAATGTTTATAGCAGCACAATTTGTAATAGCTAAATTCTGGAAGCAACCTGTATACCCATCAATGGATAGCTGGATAAACAAAATGTGGTATCTATACATAATGGAATACTAGTCACTATAAAGAATGACAAACTAGAGTCATTTATAGGAAAATGGATGGACCTAGAAAATGTAATGTTGAGTGAAATAAACCAGTCTCACAAGCTGGAATACGGCATGGTATCCCTCATTTAGTGAGGCAAAATACAAACAAAAGAAAAGGGTAAACAATGGATACAAAAAGACAACGTATTAGATATAAGCTAATAGACAAAGGGTTCAAGGGAACAAGAAGAGGGCAAAGGGGGAGGGGAACGGGAATCCAGAGGAATAATGACATCTTAAAAATAAGAAGCTAATAAGCCAAATTTATATCAGTGACATGTACACTGGGTACTACAGTAACTTTATGTAGTTGTGACTTACTGCTGTATGTAGGTGGTTGTTACATTGCTCACTGTCATAAGCAAAAAGGTACAATTTATTGTGATCTGTAAGCTGTGTAACGGCCTTTAAGTTTGTATAATTTTGGATAAATTTTAATAAAAATCTATTTTAAAAAATGCAAGCCAGGAGGATTCGGAAGGGCACCATACGAGTTCTCTTCTGAACCCCAAATGGGAGTAAAAGCAGCTGGATGGCAAGGAAAACTGCTGGGGCCTCTTCCTCAAACCTCCACATCACAGTAAATCTAGCGGAACCAGTGTTTTCACATTGGAAACATAGTAGATCTCATGTTTCTGAAACTCTTTCTCCTCCAGTGTCTGCTTATTACTCTCATTCTTTCTCCCGGCAAACTAGTTTTCTCCATGTGGGGTAAACATGGCTTCCAGTGCTTCCTAAGTTACTAACTTACAGATTTACCACAGGAGAGGAACTCCCCTGTCTCTCTGTGCCCCAAATTCAAAATTCTCAAAGATGAGTGTTGGCCTAACCAATGTCTGAATCAAAGAGGACATGGGAAATCTGGCTGGAGTAAAGGGAGGCAGGTGCCAGACATGTAGTGTATAGTACTGTACTAAAAAGCATTTCTCCACTACACTAGCCCTATGTTCTTCCTTTGTAAAGTATTTTCCATAAAAAAGTGAGACTGTACTGGGAAGGGATAACAACACCAAACTAACATCTTAGTTGGCATTCTTCAAGCTTGGACTGCCCTTAGACATTAGAAAAGACACTGTGATGGGAACTCGCACCGTTTTTTTCTGTTTTACAGTTAACCTTAGGGTTATTCCTTGATTCGATTCTCTTAAAAACTGCAAAGATGCAGGCAATATAATACAAATTAAGTACAGATAATTTCTTACATTTTGCCTAATAGTTTTTGTAAGAAGAACCACAGCTGATATTTTTTTCTGTTTTCCAGTTGCATTTTTATTGACTGAGGTTATTTTCTTCATAAAACAGAACTCACCTGGAGATGACAAGAGGGAATTAAATTTTCAAGCCTGACAAGCATGTTGTTTTATGTTCTCTTAACAGAAAATGGAAAGTCAAATGGAGATTTCAGCACTGTATGTATCTAGAATACTCGCTACCTACAATCCGAACAGTTCATCACTAAATAATGTCTACCAGTCTTTAAGTACTTGTAATGGGCTAGGCCATGTGCTGCATGTCCTGGGTGTGTTCATTCAGTCAGTCCCTAGAACAACCCTGTGATATTAAGGCCATTCTTCACCTACTCTTCAATTAAAGAAATGGAGGCAGAAGAAGTGATGTGCCATGGTTTTAACAGTTACTAAGGGGTAGAGGTGGGACTCGATCCCAGGCAGCCTGGCTGCACAGCCTGATTCCTCAGCCCGTTTGGTCTGTGGCCTTTGCAATGATTTATGAAATTAGCAATGATACCACGCTGGTCCACTATGTTAAAAGGGAAAAATGCCCTTCAAATGAGTTTTTGATTGCAGGCTTATTTTTGTTTTGCCTGAGTTATCCTGATCTCTGCATTTACAATGGTATTTATATAAAAACGACATCTCTTAGGAATATCATGTTGCTAGATGCCCTTTCCAGAGTTGGAGACCTATTGCAGTAATATCATTCCCTATGTTTTTCACACAGATGAATATTGTAAGGCAAACTTCTGATAAAATAAACAACAAGTAATGAAAATAAACATCAATAAACCTGAGTTTATTAGTAATCACAAAATACATGGGAGATTTAAAATATTTTCCACCTGAACATAAGGTAGAAATGAGAACCTTATTTGTGCTAACCATTTTATGTTGTTTATATTTGTATAAGATTTTCTCTATAACTTGTGAGATATGAGAGGTAAGTCTTTTAATCTCATATTCTTGAGATTAAATTCAAGTACTGCCTATTAAACTGAGACCAATTATACAAGAGATGTCCAGAGGGAAGAAGCGTCAACTTAAACACTGGTCTATGAGAAAAAAAATTCTTGTAGGACCCCTTTACCTTTATTAGTTGTTAAATACTGTATTACATATAGAAACATATGCATGAACATATATAGTGTGTGTGTGTACATGTGTGCATAGTTAGTAGAATAAGGTGTTTTCCTTACAAGTTTCCTTTCCTGGTTCTGTTTCCTGGAGGCACTAGAGCCATATGAGAACAGTATTACATATGTCAACATCAGTCCACCCTCCCTGAGTACGCTCAGTCCATGCCATGCGTAGGCTAAAAAGTGAGACTCCATCAGATTATAGACTGGTCCCTAGCTTGTAAGTATAAAGGGGAAAGAGAATCTGCATTCAAAAAGATAAATAATTGGAATGCTGAGTTTGAAATGAATTGTGCTTAATGAAGAACTATGAAAAGCATGGATCTGCCCATGGCTGAGCTAGTCTGTAGCGGTTGTTTGCTGGGGTGTTAGGGCAGCAGTAGAGAGGGAAAGGATGGGCTCTAGATCCCTAATTGGTAGGGTCACCTTACTGTGAGAACATTCTTCCCCAGGAACATGTTGCCTAGATTTAAAACATCCTCCAGAATCTGATGCTGTTGGGAGATTCTTGAGGATAAAACTTCAACTATCATAGTTTTGTGCTAAATTTGGCATTATAATAATTGACAAGAAAGTATTTCATTTTAAAAGGAGATTTTATTTTTGGTTGTGAAGTGGGAGCAACTTATTACAGGTTGTTCTTTGCAACATAGATCAGGGAGAAGAAAGAAAAAAAAGTTGCAAATGTTTAATGAAGCAAAAATATCCTTTATTGGTGAGTGCTTTAAGAGCTGAGGGGCAAACTGTAATTTACTTTTCATGGGCAGGTGGAAAAACTGAGAAGTGGGGCTTTGGCCTAGAAATTGAGTGCTAAGACAGTGCCCAACAGTGATAATAATTAGAATGTATTTGACACACATGTGTTGTCCACTATATCTACAACTGATCAGATGTCAGCCTTTGAATATTACTTTTCTTACAGCTTCCATGGGAGTGGGCACAGGGGATTAGAAAAGGGATCAGACTGGCAAACACCTGCCTAGATGTTATTAAGAAATTTGTTCATTTATAATTTTAAAAATTATAGAATTAAAAGTCTATACGTGCCTGTTCAATGTAATTATCATCCTACTTTAGAGGACTTTACGTATTATTAAGGGTAAATGCTATATTCCTATTTAAAAAGAGACTGAATAGTTTTAAATAAATAAAAGCTTACTGTAGTTACTTCCAGTGTGACAGTGTAACAGTTTAGAATGATGGGGTAACTTTTCCACAAATTTTTAGAAGCTTGGGTTCCTTTATCCTGTGGCTCTACATCATTTACAAAGTTGAAGTTTGGATTACTGGCTCATAAACAGTCGTGTTCATAGAAAGGCGAGTCAAAGTCCAAGAAAATTGACTTGTCTCCAAGCTGGATTGGAGATGATCCAGGATTTCTATGCACCATTTCCATTCACATCTTGTTGACTCAAACCTAGCAACACGGTAGACTCACAGGCAAATGAAGTGTACTTTTGACACAACCCCCAGGCCTGACTCCCACTCTGACTCAGAAGGTTGAAGGAGTGTCAGATTGTGACCAAAATGCCAAAGTGAAAGTAACTTTTAATAAAGCAAAAGCAAGTATAAAGCTGCTTTCTCTCAGCGAGAGAAACAGGGGCACCTGAAACCAAGCCACCATGGGGCATAGGCCCATTACACAGCTTTTATAGGTCTTGACTAAGGAGCCTCCCTGATTTTCTCAACTGAGAGTGTCACTACTTGATTGGTCAATTGGCTTGTTACTAGGGAACATGGGGAAGGGTCTCTGGGGACTTTCCTCTAGGGTCTGGGGTCAAGCTTTTTTTTTTTTTTCTTAACTTCTGTAAGTCAGTCTTGCAAGGTAGAGAGTGGAAAGGGAACATGACCACAGGATGTCATCCTCACTGGCAGCGTTAACCACAGGAGCTGCTGCAACCTGCTTTTGTTCTTAATAAACTGCCCTATTTCTCTTCTCCCGGGGGGCCTCCCATCTAGCCCCACCTAACGTTTCCTCTGCCCCTACGCTTTCTAGCTAGGAGCTTGCATCAGGGAATTGTGCCTCACAGTTCAAAGTATCTGTAAATATTAGCTTTTGCCATTGTTATTACCAATATTATTATATCAATTCCTGTTTTGGAAGAATTGATAAAAATGTAACTGGGTAGTTGAATCCAGGCCAATTTGTGTCAGCCCTGACCTTGGAAGGGCCAGTATTGCCCCAAACTAGAAAAATAACTTTTCCCTTTCGTTCCTGCATGGTCTGTTTGTTGCCTGTTTTCTTCCCCACCTATCTTTCCACTTCTTTATCTTTGGAATCTTGTGGTCAATCTCAATTTCTATTTCTTACACTCTAAATTCAATCCACCAGTAAATCCTCTTTACTGTCAAACAATACTTAAAATTCACCCCCCAAAATCTAATTACCATATTCACCATAGTCATCTTCAACCAAGCCACCATCATCTCCTGTTTCTCTTTTATTTCAGAGCAAATTTCAACCGTATATATGGTGGAAGGCACATTTATTTAAATAGATATGAGGTAGTACTCCAGGTTCCTAGTGGGTGCATGTAAGACAGATAGTACTGAATTTTCCAAAAGCCTTACTCAAGGGAGAGAGAGAGAGGCCAAGATGATTATTGAGCCAGCAGGGGCCTGAGGCTCAGCAGAAGTGGTGAAGATTAAGGTATTTGAGACCAGAAGCAATCAGATAAAACTATGAGCATCTGCCATAAGAACACGTTGTCTTATATGACTCAGCAGATATTGCAAAGGGCCCCACAGTCCAGACAAGATGAGCCTTGGTCAAGCACCATTCAACTGCATTTTTCCAAGACCCAGAGTGTACCACAAAAGACTGGGGCTTCCTGCCCCTTCCCAGCACTCTCAAAGACACATAACTGATCTTTCTATCTATCCAGGGTGATCTTGAGATAATCTGGGATATGGATATTAATAAGAGGCACAGTTTACCTCAAAGAGACAACTTTGAAATGAAAGGTAACGTTAAACTGGAAGATAGTAAGTCATACTCTTAACTTGTATTACTCATAATGTATACGCCTGTGTGTTCAATAAGCAAGATTAACTCATTTATAGAAAATGAACACACACTTAAAAATAAGCTATTCTTTGGGTTAATAACCATCTTTAAGCATAAGATAAAAAGCTTTCTTATCATGCACATTTTAATGGTGTAGTGACTTAGCTGTTGGGTAAGAGCCAACAATCAAGGAAAGAGGCTGAGTACACGGACGCTGAACGAGATGGTGCTGAGGTCAAAGAAGTGGGAGACTCCATTCTACTGACTCAGATTTGGAATGAGAAGGTGGTAGTCTAGACTGTGGCTGATATTTCCGTGGTCATAATGAGTTAATAATAGAATCCATAACCTTCCAAAAATCATCATAAACAAAACCAGCTCCAGGTTCTTCTCTTCATTTGCAAGTTCTATGAGAGCTCCTCTATTGCTCATTGTGACTGACTAGTTGAGCTAGAAATGGTCCAGGCTTCCTTTTGTCAACAGCCAGCAGCCATCACGTAAGTTTCTTCTCTTGGCTTCTCCCTTCCTACCTCCCTTCTGCTCTGGTAAAAAAATAAGAAGGATAAGAGCGAAACAACAAATGCAATTTAGGAAAAGTCATGTGCTTCTGCCTTTATTCTCAGGTTATTTTTAAACTTCTGTTTGAGTAAAGCCAAGAAGGTGAAGATACTTTAATTTGGCCTTTCAACTTCAAATTCAGGTCAGGAAATTTCTTAGAAATAGGATATCTAGTTGCTGACTTGAGCACGCCGGAGTGGAATGTCCTATACACTTGTTCTTTCTGAAAAAGTATCCATTTTTATGACCATCCATTTAATGAGATTCATTTGGGCTAATAAATTCCTTTTTTAAATTAAAATTACAGTGTTTATTAGGAGAAAGGCACTACTCGCCACCTTGTATGAAAAAGAATGAGTCTGAAAGTTTCCTGGTAATATCTAGTCTGGCATGGTGACATAATTGGGAACTTTTGTTAGGTGGAGCAAGATGAGAGTAAGGGAGCTTTGTGTTTGAGTGAGGCCTGGGAGGGGAGTAGTGGGTGTCCTGGGGCTCTGGCCTGCCGAAGGCTTACTGACCAAATGGAATCAATTGGTTAATAGAGAAAGTGAGAGATGGGAGAGGTTTTAGGGTCCAAGTGGTCCTGAGGAATAATACTCTGCCCTTTGGCCACAGGAAACTCTTTTAATACTTGACTATCCGGGCAAACTCCTTTCTCCATTTCTCTGATTTGAGAATTGTAGAAATAGCTGAATAACTTCCATTATTTTCTGTTTAGAGTGGGAAGCTGACATTCATCTTTAAGTCCCATCTCAAGGAGATTGTGAGGTTGTTAGTTACGCTCCTAAAGAGGCCCTTCTTACGGAAAGGGGCACAACTAGAGACCAGCTTGTTTCTGGAACATGAGGCAGAGTTAGGAGAAGATTCTGGAGCGGATTTCAAAATCCTGTGTGAATACTTCTGACAAGATCTGAGTAACAGTGGTTGAACCAGCAAGGCTTTTTAAGATTACATAAATCTAAATAAAAGTAATTGTAAGGTCAGCTTTCTATGTTTGGCTATGGGGATGATTTCATTTGGTTTTAAGGCAGCCTGCCCAGTTTGGAAAAAAAAAAGTCCAATGAAAAAATAGGCATTCTGCAATAAAATAGATTCCTCAGGAAATAGTAACAAATAGATCTTATTCATTTATTCCTCCATTCATTTATTTTTGAAACAACCATCTTGCAAAGATCTTGATTTCTCAGCCAATGAGCTGAAAATTGTCGGGACTAATTCTGCTGAAATTGCCTCCTGAGCATGATATTAAAAAGCATGGTTATAGTCCTAGTATTGATAGGTGTTTTGGCATTTTCCCTTCATTTTTTGATATCTTATTATGTCCTTATTGCATGCCAGCTCTGGCGAAGTTCAGCAAAGGTCAGTGCTAACTTTCGTATGGTAGTGACTCCAGAATTTTGTGTGTGCGTTTGTGTGTACTTAGTGTGTGCCCTTTGGATGAAAAATAGAATAACAAGAGCTCTGTGATCAGGTGAAAAGTCTCACTACTCGTCACTCTGTATTTAAATCAGCCCCAAAGACAAAGGCTCCTACAAATCCTGGAAAAAATCTGTTTAATACTTACTTATCCCTGACCTACTGTTTAGGTTCCCGTATGCAGCAGTCTTCTATTTCGGAAACAAATTGTTTTCCGTTATAATTCAAAAATACTTAGGTCCCCAAAGGAACCTGAGATTTCAGCTATTCAGCAAAATTTTTATTTGCAAAGCACATGCCTGCTAGCCTGTGCGATTGCAGTTGCTATTCATATGAATGTTGGCAACATTTCATTGTGGGGGTCAATTATGGTCATTTACCATGATGACATAATAACAACTGCAAAAATGTGAGAGCTCAAGTAGGGTTATTATTACTGTTTGTAAAGTCCATGTCCCAGATGTTCCTGCCAGGAGAGGAAAGCTGGAGCGCAGAGATAGCTGACGACAGCGCTAACCATTCAAATCACCGCCGGACTGAACAGTCTGCAAGGCGGGGGTGTAACAAGAGGCTAAAGCCAGCATTTGCGTTGTACTGCTTCCCTCACCTTCAACTGCAAGCTTTTTCTTTCTTGGCAGGTCATACAGAAACGCCCCTGCACCCCAGCCGCTGGACAAAGGAAAAAGAAAAGATACAGGCAGTACATTTGCCTGGAGAGATGGGCCAACAGCCAGTGTCATTCTCTGATATACAGCCCAGGAGGAATTTATTTCCAACTCGTAGAGGGTTGGGGGGCCCATAAAATTGTATAGCTTCAACCCCATGAAATAAGGTTAGTAAAATACATAAACTCTGATACAGCGCCGTGAAGTATGCCTCCAGTCACCTGCGATCACCAATGGCTTCATGATAGATACTCCCAGCACCTGGCTGGTTTTGTCAGCTGTGATCAGTGAGCTCCCTTCAGCAAAGTCGCCCTCCCGCTCCCCCACCCTCTCGCCTTCCCCCGGCAGGTCCCGAGTGTGGAGTTGCTTAGCGGCTCCTACAGCAGATCTCTTGAGTGACAACAGTCTGATAGCGAATGCCAGCGTGAGACAAACGCACAGGACTCGTCCAATGAAAAACACGGCAGCAGCCGAATAGACGAAAAGGCAATAAAAAAAAAAAAATCCAGCTCTTAGGAAAAAAAAAAAAAACCTCAACTCTGATGATGCCTTTTTTTAATGGAGGAAAAAAAATCACAGTAGGCAGAAACTCCATTTTTTTACACTTCATAGTTCTGTCAGTGTGATGTTGAACGAGTGCCATTAATCAAGAGCGTTGTTATTCATTAGCACAGTGATGTACTTGAATTGTTACGTTAGTATCATTGTTCAAAGCCTCTGGAACAGCTTTAAAGGAGGAAAAAATTTACAGCTATAGTTTACAGCGAGGATTGTAAAAGAACTCTCCTACTATTAACCAAATGTTAAACATGGTAATAATAGTAATAATACCTTGTATTTATACAGTGACTGTCTTCTGAGAAGCTCAAAGTTCTCAACAAACAGTAGTGTCTTCATTGCCAACAACACCCTTTTGAAGAAAGCTAGAGGGAGGTATTATTATCCTCCTTGCCATCAGGCCAAAATAATATGCTCTCCGTGTTTACAGTGATCTCTGATGTCTGCCGCGGGGAGGCGGCAGACAGGAAGCGATGCTCGGGATGCGGAGTATGCCTGGCGTTGCGAATGAAGAGTTCTGTGTGTCTTGAGAAGAACCAAACTAAAATGAATTCATTGCTGTGTAGTGGTTGTGAGGGATTTGGGTAAACATGGTCGTTGAACTAGTTTCTCTGGGCATCAGGATTTAAATACAGCACATTTATAATCAGAACGCACATCCAGAAATTAACTTGATATATTCTGCCTGTTGAGAGGCAAAGTACCCTCGGGCTCTCTGGCAGGAGTTCTGCTCGCCCAAAACTACCACACCGGTGTTGTTTCTCAGAGCAGCAGGTTCCTGGCCCTCCCCGCCTTCTTGCAGTTGATTGGACCAGGGCGAGGCCAATCATATTCCTTCTCCTGGACACTTAGAAATGGATTGTGGGGAGTCTATAGTGAATCCAGTGAATTTCTGAACTAGAAAGAGACTTGAAGATATGCCTGGGATGACTAACTGGTCCATAAAAAAGGAACAGATAAAAAGAGAAAAAAAAAAAAAAACAGAAAAGAAGAGGAAGGAGAGAAATTCTTTGGTTTCTGATTGGATTTTCTGTCCCTATCCCACACTTCAGGCTTATTTTAGATTCTATCCAGTAAACATTCATCCAGCTTAAGTTTTTTTCTTTTATTCCTAAATATATGCTCTTTAAATAAGATAGTGCATATCCCAAAGTAACTGCACTCGAAAGACTACATAAGGGTAAATCACCAATCTTCACGCACCAAAAGTCACATCTGTGTATTTCATTTGGAGAAGCCCAGCCTGGCCTCATGTAATAGCTTTTGTAGAGAGTTCAGCCCAGCAAAGACCATTTAGTGCAGTTTATAACTGAACTCTGAAAGGGGTGACATTTTATTGTACATTTTATTTACCCATTTGCCTTTCTTTAAATCTGATCCTGTTTTGTTTATTTGGATCCTCTTCAAATCAGTTTTTTAAAGCAACTATATACTTGATAAAGCTTGGAGAAAATTCACCCCACTTTGTGAATCTCTTCCATGCAACAATAGAGGCACAACCAAGATCTCAATGCTTGCTTCTTGATCCAGACTTCCCAGTTTTAGATGAACACCAGAAATAGCTGCTGAATGTGTACGAAAAGAATTCAAATGCAAATTGCACCCCCAAATTCTTGCTGCCCTGCCAAAAGAAAAAGAAGCCATCTTCCAGTTCTGTTCTCGTGCGTGTCTCCCCTTTCTTTATTCCTGAAATTTTCCATGTTCACAGATGGATAATGGAACAGAAAAGTGGGCCTAGATGGCTGGAGCAGAAAAAAAGTATTGCTTAAAACAATAAATAATAAGAACTTCTCCAAGGAAGTGGACATTTAAGGACTTTTCCTGGAGAGTGGATATGCCGAAGCGGTGACCTTGAGGGTTTGCTTATAGGCAAGCCAAGGAGTTTGGAGTCAGAGTTTTCCAACTTTTTACAAGAATGACTTTAGATCAGTTGCTTAAGCCTTCTGAGGCCGTCTTCTCCTATTCTTCATTACTAAAACAGAATTAATAGCAGCTGCTGTGTAGGCTGTTGCAACCATGAAATGAAACGAGGCTATAAAATACCAGGCACCAGACTGCTGCAAGGAGAGTTCTGTATGTCCTGGGATAGGTTTATACTGTCCAGCCTTAACTACCACAAGTTAGATGGCCCAGCGAGTCTGTGACAATATTGAATTCAACATGCATTTTCCCTAGATTATTTTTTAAATGTTTGAAATGTAATGATTAAGTCTCAAAATAGGCCTCAATGAAATTAGATGACCCTCTGCATTTCCTTACTAAAATAACAGAAATGTCTCATAAGGTTGCTTCAATCTGAAATTCCTCAGCATGAAAACTGATGATGCTACAGATACCAGGACTTAATGGGCAATGGAGGGACTTCTTTGCACATTCTCATTTTAGAAAGGTCCACTTGCTGCACCATTAAAGTCATACGTTAGGATGAACGGGGGCTGCCGTCCTCATTGAGCAGGGCAGCGGTGTTCTGAAGGGGCTCCAGTAGGTGATGTGTGTTAACTGAGGGCAAGCAGATCCAGGGGTCTCCCATCGGACTCCTGCTGCAAGCAGAATAAAGCCTCCTGTCCCTAGTGCCGTATGCATTCAGGCCCTTACTGAAAGAGCCTGAAACGTTATAGGCTGGGACGATTTTACACTGGAAATAACATAACTCTCTACATGAGCTGCTTCATTTATATTCCTACAGCATTTACTGTACCAATGAATTTAGGGCCTGTATTATCAGTTGTCCCATTGCTGGGCACAATACCCAACACTCAACACCGAAATGGAGGAAAGGTTTAATTTAGTTCATGGTTTGGGGAAAATCGGTCCATTGTCCACTGGCTTCAAGGCAGGAACTTCAAGGCAGAAGGGGATGGAGAGCAAAGCAGTGTAGGAGAGGAACGAGTGAGGGACCAGCTGTGGTACCCAAGATCACACCTTCATGAACCACCCACGCACACCCAGGAGCATGCTTTAATAATCTGCTAGGTGTTTCTTAACCCAGTGAAGTTGATGTATCAGGATTAATCTTCACAGATCCCAATTTTCAAAGGAAAGCCTCATATTGCTATCTCTTTAGGAATTTTGATGGAAGTTTGTTAGTTCCATCATTCATTCATTCAATTTTTAAAAATACCTACTATATTTTAATGCTGATCAAAACTGACTTGCCCCTGCTCTGCTGAAGCTGGGGATCTCCCTGTCTCTGTCACTTTAGCTCTGTCTTGTCTCTTATCTCACCGCCAGCAATTCACAGTTGTCATCCCTGAACTTTAATTTCTCCTGTGTGCTGGGTGATTTCTTGTTGGAAATCACATTATTCAGGAAAAACTCACCAGTGACGCCCACGAGGCTGTTAATGATGTGCCCCAAATGAAGTCTTGTAACTTCTTTCCTGTGATTCCACAATAAGCAAATTAAACTCTGTAGTACTTTCAAATGAGCCTGCCCTCTTCCTCTTTCCCTCTGACCCCCTCTTGGCTATGACCTATCAGAGGTGTTGCTATTCAAAATGTCCTTTGTGACACTACTGGGCATACAAAGGTATCTGACACTGCAGCAGCATGCCTAGAAAGCATCACTTTGGAGGTAAAAGACTGGAAGTTTCAAGTGTACCTCCTAAAGTGGGGACAGGAGAAGGATAGTGATGAGTCCCACATCATTAAAGGATGGGGAGGTGCCTAGACAGCAGGGAAGATGGTCCAGATACTCTGAATCAATTATTAGACATTTCCAGGGAAACATGGCTTTAACCTTGGACCAAGTCATCCACATCAGAAGTGGGAGCTAAGCTGAGCATCAAACAGAGCCAGCAACGAAATTCATATGGAAATCCAGTGCCCTCTTCTCCTGCTATGAAATTGAAAAACCCTTCTTTGACCAGATATCACTGGAGGAAGGATGAAGGAAGAGAAGAAAAGTCCACTCATCTGCACAGTAATGCTCTGCAGATAGCTTCCCCTCGCATTCCATCAGAAAGACTGAGTTACAATAAACTGTCCACAAATTTTGAGTTTTGTACTACATGAAACTAGAAGCACTAGAACATGATGAAATCATCTAAAGGAAAGTAATATGTGTGTGCATGTGTGTGCAAAATGCAGTATTTCTGAATCGTAGTGAGTAAATTATGACTTTACATTTCTGACAATCTTGGTAATTTGAATTAGCCTATGCTCCGTAACATTGTGACCTACATCTTCTCTTATTCCGACCACACCCAAATAGATTTCTTTTCTGTCTTAGTTTCTTTTTTTACGATTTTTTTAAATTACATTTTAATGGTACATTTTAATGTACACAGTGATAACATTCATCATAGGGGACTTGTGCCTGTACATGACGTATCTTGTTGCTTTTTTCCCATTCCCCTCCCCTCCCTTCATCCCCTCTCCTCTCCCTATTTAAAAAAGCTTTGACTGCACCCAAATAGATTTCAGCTGTTTACTCGAGACTGGGTTTCACCTCTCGGCATCCTCAGATTCTGACAGTTTTCTACACAAAGTAGGCTCTCAGTGTAATACTAAATAGAGTCACATCCATGTCTTTGAAGATTATGTGATGGACTAATTCTGCAGGACGGGGAAGATAATAGCATAGGTGTGTCTGCATTTGATTTTCTAAATTGAGGATGTTTTCTTAAAAGAGGTGAGACTTGAATAAAAGGAACTGAAACAATGAGAAACTGAGGCAGCTGTCATGCAGTGCTAGCGTTCGGGAAGCTCAGTAGCAGGATTTGGAGATCAAAGCACACGGGTCACTAGTAAGCGATAATGACATTACTTTGGGGAAGGGAGATGGGAATGAAGCGGTACTGTCAGGATAGTAAAAGTCATGCATTGTGACCTGGGGACACAGAGGTTTCTTGGCCTAAGGAAAACATGGCCACTGAGACAAGAGTGGGAGATATTTTTTGCTAAAACATTTGGGAGGACTAACTACAAATGGAAAAAATAGTCAGGGCAATCTGTAAGGAAAAAGTAAATGTATTTTTTTTTTTTACTGTGCCCAGAAGTGCGTTGCACATGGTGTGTATTAAAAAAAAAAAAAAGTTTCCAAATATATGGATGGGTGAATTTATATATAAATTGTATTTATAAACTTAAACAAACTGAGTAAAATAAAAAGCAGACAAAAACTCACAAATTCAATGAGTTAGTTATAGAAAATAAAGTACTAATAAAGACAAATAAGACATACCAAAAAGTTATGAGTGTTTCTATATAAAACACTATGTGATATCAAAGTTATGTTTACTCCACTACCTACCTAGTGCCAAGGTAGTAGTTTCTGCATAACTTAATTCATGGTGATAAATATGACTGGTTCTTACTGAATAGCCATTAAACGTCACCATCCACAAAGTGCGATAGAGGACATGAATAAGACATTGTCCTTTCTCTGTGGGTTCATAGCAAACCTTAGAAGGACCACTTTTCCTTTTTTCATACTTAATGTGTGTCTGTGCCTCATCAAGCATTTTAATATCCCAAAGGCCAAAGATGTGCTGCACATTTATATTCAGGTTCTGATATTTATATATTGTAATGTGCTAGAATCCATATTACTTTCAGTAACACCATCTAGTTCTAAAGGGCAAGGTATACAGAATTCCAAATAAGTTCATCTTTTTTTCCCTCTACTTCCCTGAAGGAGGGAGTGGAAAATTGTCAATATTCTTAAGAATTTTAAAGCAGAGGACAATGGAATGCTCTTTCATTCATTGCTGCTTTCACTAACTACTTGATATTAAGGACTCTTATTTTCATTATTTCAATAATTATTTCTTAATTTGAAATGAATCTTCCTTTTACTCTAATCAGCAGCAACAGGGATCATTAGGGACTGATTAGAAGATAGGTGGAATCTCTATTTTTCTTCATTGCTTTTTTTGCTATTTTTCTTCATTGCCAGAATCGTGGGACTTTAGAATTAGAATTCTAAAGATTATTTGTTCCAAAAACCCCAAAGCCTGCTAAGACGTGTTGCTAACAAAACACCAAAGAAAGGTAGAACACCAAAAACACAAATTCCCAAGACTCACCAGCCTTCGAGTCACTGAACCACAGTCTGCAGAGTGAGGGCCAGAGATCTGTGACGAAAGGGATGCAACGAGGCACCAGACTGGAAAACTGGTGTTCTGATTTCCTGTTTAGGGCAAGTGCCTCTCAGATGGCCTCACGGCTTTCCACCGAGTCCCCATGTGCAGGTTCTGTCAGAGGTGGAAATAAAGTCTGGGTTTAGTTTCTCCTAGTCTAGTACTCTTTGTGATACAGCAGACTATCTCACCAACGAAAGAAATTAATCTTTATGAGATATTTCTAGTTCTAGGCAAACTGTGGCAGTGTCAGTTCAAATTAAAGAGAACTCTCTTCAAAGCCAGTTTATAAATTATGTGCAAAAAAATCATGCATTTTTAACCCAACAAGTTTAACCAGATTGATCTCTCAGCCTATTTTGCTAATGTTGATTTTGAATGACATTTGATGTTTTTCACAATTCCAAGCCATCAATAATGATCACTGTTGTCTTTATGGCAGGCTGTTTAAGAAAGTGCTCTACAAATTGTGATTTGCGAAATATGCTGAGGTCACTGGAATTAACATCCAACCTCTGTGAAATAATAGTCAGAAAAAAATCCAGGCATTTAAAGCACTGAATTTTGTCAAAAACAATTTAAACAGCACTGCCTGGTCCTATCTTTGTGATGTTTCGCCTTTTTCAGTTCTAAGCAACTCTGTGATAATCACCCTACTATATAAATCTACACCAGCTGCCTATAGTCCTTAAAAATTGAAATGTTCTGACCCAATAGTTGCTACGAAGCAGTGATGAGAGCAGTTAAAGAAATAGGGAGCTACATGGTGTTCATAGATTGGAAGAATCAACACGAACACATCGATGCTGCCCAAGTTGATTTATAACATCGAAGCCATCCGGAATTCTTGGAGTTTTTTAAAAGGGCAAGTAGTAATCTCATTCTAAAATGTATACTGAAATCCAAAGGACCTGGATTAGCAGGAAGAAATTCGAAAAAGAATCCACAGTACTTATTTTAAGCCTGACCATAGAGCTATAGTAACTAAGACAATATGGTCCTCTATTCATACAGACATAAAGCAATGAAACAGAATTGAAGATCGAGAAATAGACTCACACATTAGCTGTTAATTGGTTTGAACCAAATTTACTGAAGTATTTCGTTGTGGGAAAAACACTCAACGAAGGAGGAACCGTTGGCCATACATATGAAATACTACCTCAAACAGCGCTTTGCATCTGGCATACAAACGGATTTGATAACGGAACAATGAAGCACAAACAGAATCACAGAGGAAGATGTAAGGAAGATCTGTGTGGCTACGGTAGGTGACGGCGTATATGAAACACAGAGCATGAACCATAACAAGAATGAGTAATTTGTCTCTTGTTATAAATTTCTGATTTTCAGAAGATTTTTTTTTTAATTTTGAAAAGGGAGAAGGGAGAACTTCTAAGATAATAAGAATGTATATTTTAATTCTGGTAGTATGAAATATGATAAAAATATGATAAATATTTTAAAAATTAGTTAAAAAAATAGTGTCACTAATTTCTCTCAAAATACTCCCATTTCTTCAAACACACTTATCCCATTGTTCTCACATCTTCTGATCCATGAACTTGCTATAAATCTCCATTTATGTGACTGCTTTACTCTTCCTCATTAGTGGATGAGTTTCAACATGTAGTTCTTTGCATCCTGACCTCTATCCTTAAATACATCATGTATGTGATGCTAGATTAAAAGTATTTTTAAATTGCAATTTTAAATTCTCCATTGTTATTGTGTACGAATATAATTGACTTTGTTTTGACTGATCTTGAATCCTCCAAAACATGCTACACTCACGCATTACTTTTGTGATTATCCTTGATATTCCATAATTTCTATCACATTTTCTACACAGACAATCATGTCTGTGAATAAGGACAGTTTATTTATCTCTTTTCATATGCATGCACATTATTTCTTTTTTTTTTTCTTTCTTTCCTATTGCAGCCACTAAAAGCTCCAATTAAATTTTGGGCGCGTGGGAGGAGGAAAGTTATCCTATCTTGAAGTAGAGAGTCTTTTCTTTCTTCGCAAGTATGACGTTAGTGTAGCAAATTTCCACTGCCTGTTTAGGATATTTGCTCCGATTTCTAACTTGCTGGGACTTTTTAAAATAAGAAAACCATGTTGGATTTTATGAAATATTTTATGCCATCTCTGCAACTATTGAGACGATCATATACCACTTTTTGCTTCTTACTATAGTGAATTGTATTAATTTTATGATATTAAATAAATTGACCTTGCATTCTTGGAATACACCCCATTTGATATGTTATTCTTTTTTTATATGTTGTTGGACTCTGCTTACTAGAATTTTATCAAGACACTTCTCTAAGTGACTGAGAATTTTGTCAGGATGTTTTTTTCATCTACGTAGAGAAAATTGACCTGCCATTTTCTTTACATGTCTCGCTGTGGGGTGTAACTCAGCGCAAAGGCTCTGGGTTCATTTCTCAGTAACACACACACACGCCTACACACACCACCGATTGGCCTTGTTCTCACTGATTTTTTAAAAATATCTAATCACTTATAATACTCTGCATGACTTTAAGAGATCCTAAGATGAATGCTATTGAATTAGCTTTCCCATTTCTGGGACAAAATACCTGACAGCCACAATTTAAAGGAAGAGAGGCTTATTAAGGAGAAAAGGTTTAGAGACTTCAGTCCACAGTCAGCTGCTCCAGGGCAGAAATAGCCTGGTGGAAAGCCGCTCACCTCATGGGACCAGGGAAACAGACAGCAGTGTCAGGGAGGAAGCAGCCAGATATACTCCCCAAGGTCACATGCTCTACCCTGCCAGACACCCCTAGAAGCGTGGTTCACTAATCCCCAGGCACCTCTCTGGACAATGGAGTCCATGATCAAAATCAACCATCACAACTATTGGCTCAGCTTTTTAATGGTGATAGTACAGGTTACTATCACATATTTGAATTCGTATAAAAAGCTTTGCAAATATATAAGCAACTACACGTAAAAATCCCTATATCAGTATTTCTTGAAGTCCTCTGTGTCAAAGTTGGGCAGCAGGTTTGCACCTGGCTGGATTCTGATTTCACTGTGGCAAACCCTGGTCAGGGGTTGAAGTTCTCCTCTGCAAAATGGGCAAATGCTTACTATTCTCTGCCTGACTGGGGTATTAGGAGATGCAGTAAAATAATAAATTCTAAGCATGTCATTCAGTAGGTACATAAAATAAATCATGATATAATGTAAATAGACTTCCCTAAGACAAGTTATAGATGTACACAATCGATAATTTGCTGTTTGCCTTAGATACCAATAACATACACTAAACTCTGGAATTTCCTGTTACCTTAACCCAAAGTAGTGTCTAATGAGTGTTAAATTACTGAGAATATAGAAAATTAGAAGTTTTCTATTAACAGATGTAAGTAATTGAGGATTAGAACATAGTAGAAAATACGCATGTGAGAGTCACCGGGAAGTGGGTTGAGTTTAACGATGGGTGTCACGGGGAGCATTTTCTTGTAGGCAATGAGTCACTGAGGGTACGCTCCTTGGAACATTTCCCCAGAATATCCCGAGAACCCAGACAAGTCTGTTCCATTTTCTCCAGCAATCTTGGAACTTTTAATTTATTTTCTTGGGTGGAACCATGATTCTGGTAACAGCAGATACGTGAACATTTGAATTAGAAAAGATCTAGTTTTTCTAATACCTACCGAGGAATCCAGGTTCCTGCCAGCTACATTAAGTTATAATTGTGCAAAAAAGCCTCAGGTGAACTTAAGGTGTGAGTCTAAAAGCTCCTGGGAGCATTAGATTTCTATTAAGAGATTGAAGTCAAGCTGTACTTTATTCTACTAATGTACCAGGTAATACAGGTCAATACAGAAGGAGCAAAATCCCTTGATCACCTAAAATCATATCAAGCCTGCTTAACACTGAAAATATCCGCTGTGAAAAGTATTATAAACAATGAGATCCCCTTTATTTTGCTATGATTTTCCCATAACATATATATCGGGGGGGTGATTTTATTCACTAAAAACCTCTTCTTTAGAATGTATTAATATATTCCCGAGTGCAGTTCATTTTTTTGCATGAGACATGATGGGAATCTTGATAGAAAAAAAGAATAGTCTGTCTCCCAAATACCCAACAAATTGAAAAAGAATATTCAAAATTCTTCAGTGGCACCTTAGCTATGTCATACACAAGTGAATGAAAAATTCACTGCTTGACTCAGATCTAAAAGCTTTCCAATACACATTTAAGCATATTCCAGAAGTGATGGAAAGCATAAATCTGATGTTCAAAGATCCAAAACACAATATTACATGCTTATAATTTTCAATGATAGATTAGTTATTATTACCAACAAGTGTCACTTTAGCTACTACCAATGACCACCCCCCAGGCACCTCCCAAATTTATGATGTTGGAGCGATACGTGGAAATGTTCACTGATCCTGGGTAAGGACATGGAGAATCAATTGTTCTGTGTCCAAAAACAAAGTTACATAATTTAAAAAATATCATCTGATGGAATGGAGGCTTCACGAGGGTACTTACTTTCTAGATAATGTATGTGTGCAGACTGGAGGGGGAAAGTATTTTATTGAAATAAAGGTAAGAAAATGATTGCACTAGCTAGAAAAGCTGAAATTGAGTTTTATTTTCAAAATAACTTTAATTTTGATAAGAGTGATGTTGGATATTTTTCCACACCATTTACCTAGCTCTTCTCTTTATTCAATTATTTTACAGTGATAAGTCAAATAGCATTTAGTTTACTGAGGATTGTGTGAACCAGCTGTTGAAATCAAAAGTGATTTATAACATGCAAAATAATTCTGTGTATTCTAATTAATTATATTTATTGTAGGCAGTAAATATTTCTGTATACACTAATTTTACTTTAGCTATTATACGTGAAAACACATAGACTGATTTAAATCACATAGTCACAAAAGGCATTATTAACAAAGTTAGGGCATCAAACAAAACCCATCCACTTTTTCAAAAGATGAAAAAACAGTACTTCTTTGTTAAAGAAATAATTTGAACATATGTGCGTGTATACACATATATAATTTCCTGCTTCAGTTTTATCTAACAATCCAATACATATTATCAAAGAATTATTCCTCCACAATGTTGTAGTGTATTGTTTAGTTTATTCTATAAGGTCCAAGCCTTTTGCATACAGATGTTCGTGCTAAGTTATTAAATATCAGCATCCAGTTGAAAGCAATCACGAATATTGTTGGCAGCTCACAAGCAGATGTATTTTTCTTCCTGAGGAGGTTATCTACACACTTCAAACACACTCGACATTGAGCCCATGGAGAAATCATGATTGTAAGCAGGACAGATTTAACAGTAACTTCCTTACAGGCTCATGTGTTTAATTAGCTGACAGAACAGATGAGACAGTGGGAGCTGAAGAGAAAATAACATGAACATGTAGTGTAGTTCTTACTGTGTCGAGCTCTATTAATAACAAAAATGAATGAGAATTAACTGCAACTTTTTCATTTTCTGAAGAACTGAAATTTTATAATTCAGCTGATTATAAAAAAAAATTGCAGATCCCCGAAACAATTGGCTGAGTAATAAAATTGCCCCAGTTTCAGACGGTATATCTGAATTCAGGTCAGTGAAGCCAAATTAAGAAATGGGGATAAGGTTGTAGTCCTGGTGACGATGAACAAAACTTCCATTTTACATTTTTAATATATAAGTGGGAGTTCAAGAAACAGATTCTACATGTCATACACTTTTGATATCTGAGATATTACCTATTTATCTTTTAGCAAAGCTCTCCTATATTTAAAATATGTATCCATATCAAAGATAGTATATTTACACCTGTATATGTTAATTAGAGGAGATAGCTAAACAAATAAGTAACATTAATAGTTTTTTAACTCTGTCATCCAAAAGGTTTTGCTATCAGTCCATGTTTGTAGTTTATAATTATTTGCAGGGAGTTGGTACCTGCACATAGCATATCTTAATTCTTTTTTTTTTAGTCCGTTTCCCAGCCTTTCCCTCCATCTTTTGTTCTTCTTCCTTATTGCCAAAGTTTTGGCTGCCTATTTCCTGTTATGTATCTTTATTTTATTCTTTGCTTTATTTATACTTTTGTTTTCTCATATAAAAGAAGCATGAAATTTCTTCTTAATCAATACCTTCATAACTTGCTACCAGAAAAAAGTATAATGAAGAGCAAAACTTATTTAAAATGAGATCACAGTTGAGTTGAAAATGTGAGATCACATGATGATTATTGATAATAGTGAAAGTAGGTTTTGCCAAATTCGGAATCTACTTTAATCTCTTGGGTTACGGCATTTTGATTCAATTTGAGAATATGGGAGTTTAATTTCTTTTCAGACTTTTTAAAAAAGAAAAGAATGGAATAGAGAGAATTCCATATTTAAAGAGAAAAAAGGCTTTGAAGAAATTATGATGAAGATTCTAGGGATTCTTGGATATCAAATAATTCACAAAGTAGGATTTTTGAGGCATTAAATGCAAATAATTTCAGAGTGTGTAAATTCAGACATGACTAACTTCAACACTGGAAAGAAGTGCTTGGGAAACTACATGACATTGGTAGCAGAATCGAAAGCAGGGGAACACACTTTTCTAATCTCAAGTACTAATTACGGACTGAATTATACCAGCTGCTCCTTAAGAGAGCCAAATCATGGGTTGGGAGGTCCGCCTTGCCCTTCCTTGGGACTGTAATCCATCTGCCGTGTGTTCTTCACCGACAGAGCAGCTGCACTTGCCTGGCGTGGCGTCCTGAGGACCCCACACTCTCCTCAGTATGTGCCCATAACAGAACGACTGAAAGTCCCTCATCAGTGAAGCTTATCAAAAGCCCTTTGGGCTTGGAGTTGCTGATCCACGAATGAAGGTTCAAGGTAGATTTCAACACTTAGGACCAGAGTGACTCGCATCAATTCTCTGAGTAAAAGAGTGTATGTGAGAGAAAAAGGAATATCCTAAAATCAGCCTTTTTCAGACCGGAGCAGATTCCCTGCGTCGTGTGGCCAGCAAGAGCCCAGGGATTTTAAGATCAACATGGCAGGTGGCTGGACAGCACTTTGCATGTACCAGATTCACGCCTTAGTACTGGACGTGGCACGTAGTTAATTTCCCTTTTGAATTAATTTGAAGTGAAGATGGCAGGCACATTTCTTACATTCCAAAATCACTGGAAATGAGTTAAAAATTAATAGCCTTCACTGCGGGACAATCACAAAATTATGAAGACTTGGGTTGGGAGGAAGCCCTAAACCTTAGTGTGAGAATTCTTGTCTACGGACGGCTACCAGTTAGTTTGTCTTGAAAGTCATACCTTGTCCCCAACAATATGCATGGATTGATTTATTGTGGTCTTTTGAGATGAAGTCACCTTTAAGATACAGCAAAAACTGGTTTTTACTGTGGGAGCCAGACTCTTCTCTGGCAGCTTTTGCACTTAGGAGAACTATATTATCTCATGTAATCATCCAGGATATCCAAAATAGAATTATTATTATTCCCATTTTTCAGAAAAGGTTTAATAATTGGTTCTAATTTACATAGAGTAGTTGCAGGATTAGAAATTAGGCAATTTGACTCCAAGACTTGAGACTTCTGCAGTAATTAAAACAAAAAAAAAGAAAAGAAAAGAAAAGAAAAAGTCTGCTCTTCACTCTTCCTTTGGCTGTCCTAATTGCATGCTCCGGTTTTCAGGTGGGAAGAATTACTCGACAGAGTCCATCCTATCTTTTGCCTTAATTCTCAGCTCTACTTCATTTCCTCATTTTCTGTTTTAAGGTAGGCTTCTCTGTATTCTTGTCTTCCAGCTTCCCATCACAGTCAGGAAAGGGACACTGCAGTAGCCAGGAGGGTGAGAGTAGGTGCTGTCTTGAGCTGTTTGTGGGACCCAGTTAGGCTGGTGAGAGGGAGGTGGAGTCTGGTTTTATAATTATGATGATTAATCCAGCTCTTTTTCCTCCACAAGTTGGTGACAAAATGAGCACACTCATGAGTATATGTTCCTCTATAAGATCTAAGAAAGGCAGGTCAAGATAGGTGGGAGTCAGTTTAGAAAGACAGATCCAAATACAGGACAGGAAAGACAGGAAAATATACAATGGCTACACAAATTAGATCTGCCCAACTTTCCCTACGAAAGAAGTCTGCTCATCTTTGATGTTTTTCTTGAGTTTTGTCTCTTGCTTAGAAATATTTACAAATATTTATTTTAAATAAACTTTTCAAATATACATATAATGAAAAAATTTAATTAAAAATTTAAAGTTACTCAGCTAAAAACTTACTACCGTCTAGGTATTTCTATTACATTAAACAACTAAATAATAATTACTTGAACTCTGCCACAAGTAAACAATCATAAACACTTGATTTTTCCTGAAAAATAGACCAAATAATTGAAAGTGCGGACAAAAGCCTGCTTTGGTGTTCACAGCACATGATACATAAACCTCTTTATTCCAGGGAGTTGCTTCACTTTAATTAAAAAAAAATTAACATCACTAACATTTTGTTCCTCAAAATAGTCAGTATAAGCTCTGTCTTTATTTAGAGATGAAGAAAATAAAACAAGTGTGTTTAATTCAAATTCTCAAAGTAAATCAATGAAAAAAGCCAGTATTTCACTATGAAGATTAAATGGAAAATTGAGACAATCGTCCATAAAATAAAATCTCAAACTGCCATTTTTTCGTGTTGATTATATTTTTTTTCAAATGAACTTTCTTTTTTCTCTTAAGAGCAAATTCCTGAAGTAGGTATTTTTCTCTCCTGAAGAATGACATTATTTGATTATGGAACAAGAATGCTTTAGGCTGACTGACTCGCGTAGCTTTCCTTTTGGTACGTCTATTTAAAGAACGCCATAAAAGAGAAAATCACAGCATGGCAGCTATGTTAATGACTGATAAAATATAAAGTGGGAGACATTTTTTTCTGTACACAATTAACCTTAAAGAATAACAACATTACATAGCTGGCTTTGATAACTATGCACTCCAGTTTTATTTCTTATAAATGAATTCAAATGCCCAAATTCGAAAACTACATTCTGCAGCATTTACAACGAACTAATGAATTACTCTAAGGTTTATTTACTAACTGACTGATTTTGAAGAAAAGATTTTGAACAGAAATACAGAAATTTAAATACAAAAACCGGAAGCATAAGTGCCACCAAGGATGAGGTAGAAATATGTAATGCACAAAACCATACCTGACGCTTTCTCGACAAAGGGGCTAGTGAATAGAAACTACACTTGTAGCACGTCACGCTCTCGGTTGCCCCGTAAAAGAAAAAAACACCAAAAAACAAGAAACTCAAAAAACGAACAAAAACACACCCTTAGCCTCTGTTTCCTAACATACAATGTAAAAACACAATATTGTGTGGTTTTCCTCCCGGAACTATTCCTTTCCTCCAAATTTTGGCATATGAGCGATTTGAAGAAAAGGAATTCTCTCTCTCTCTCTCTCTCTCTCTCTCTCTCTCTCTCTCTCTGGCTCTCTCTGGCTCTCTCTCCCTCTTCTTCTCCCCTCCTTTCCTCTCTTCTCCCCTCCCCTCACCTTTCCTCTCCTTCTTCTTCCTCCTCTTCTTCCTTTGGAAAGTTTGAACTGAATTGAACGTGCAAGGTGAACTTGAGCACATCATGACAATTGTCGGGATTGCCATGTTAATTCCCCACTAGCTGCTGTCGTTGGAGTGTAAGCCTCAGAGAAGTTATGGTGGGTGCTGGCATCTTCTTGATTAAAAGAGAAACCAAGCACATTAATCAGCCAAAATGTAAATTCCATAAAATAACTTATCTCTGAGAACCAAAGCAAGTGGACAGTGATAGGCCTTTTCTTCACCACAGGTGATCCGTTTAAAACCGTTCAGAGAAAAGTAATGACAAAGTTAATACTCTAGTGATGGAAAACACTGTTGTTAGTTCACTATTTTGGAAAATATTTACTAAGCTAATGTGGGGCTGATTAACACAATGGCTTTGCGAGTTTTCCAGAAAAAAAGAGTCCCGGCTGCAAACTTAAATTCAGACGGTAGTTACAGGTCCAGACAACCAGCATCAGCTAGTTTGTAGTCAATAAACATTTGTGTTTGAGCCACGAATAGCTTCATCTCCTGGCACTTTGAGAAGAACTTCTTATATCACACAAATTTCCTTGTGCTCTTGAAGCCTGTGCTCAAACATCGCCCAGTGGGAAAAGATGCCTGGCATTGGTACTGTTTTGTTAAATCTAGATTGGAGCAAACGCAAACTTTATGTGAAAAGCATGAGCTATGAAATGGTACTTTCAGTGTGCTGCAATTGGAGGCATTCATTTGTTTGCATGAAGAAATCAGACTCATAGAACTTAACACGTTTTATTTACAAACAGAAAAATGATATCCATCACTATTGGACTTTATTGTCCATTATAATTTCTGTTGTTTGCAATTGTAAGTAGAAAAACATTGGCTATATATTGATCATTTCAACAGAACACAAAATAATAGTTATACTACAGTATTTGTATTCTGTCAAGAAATAGGCCTTTGATTAGCAGCTTTCTTTTTCGTTCTTACTGCATATCCCAGATATGAACTAGGAAAATATTCTACCTCATGCTGAGTGTAAACGTTTCTTAAGAAAAGTACCAATTTGATCTAACTTGCTTTGTACTAGCCAGTGCTTAACGTTACTGTTGGTAACGCAATCCATGTTGGACATATAAAGACGTAGTTTGTGTCTCATTTCTTTTAAAAATAGCACCTACTGTTTAATAACCATTTTCTATACGCAGGCATGGGAACAAAAAGAGACAGCAAGCCAGCGCTTGCCTTGTACTGAACTGCTTCACCATGTCTAGAAGTCAAGTCAAGGTGACTGGGAATAGTGCTCACATCCACCTATGTTATGTCGGTTCGGGAATCGTTCAGCCAGCCAGTCAGCATTTATTCTCTGGGTTCTTGCTGTCACTCTGCCTGTTACTAGATTGGGGCAGAGGCGGGATCAGAACTGTGTCAGCCCTAAATTCCCTAATTACTGGAGTTCAGCACTGATGGAAAGAAGCACAAGGTGTGAACGACTTACCCTCTAGTCGGACTTCACCAGGCCAGCAGCGATACGAGTGCACAACAGACTTGCGTGGCCTGCACCGAGCGCTGCGTCTTTACCTGGTCCAAGGTAACTGGGGTGGGCGCTTACTGAGACCCAAGTTTGGAGCCCACATTCTCTGGAGGATACAAAACAGCCCCAGCTGGGTCTGCTGTGGTGTGGCCGTCACTCTCTATTAATGAAAGAGACTAGGATGAAGAATTCAAGTGAGAATGCTTTCAAAGGGCAGATAGGGGAAGTCTACCCAAGAATTCTGTATTTTAAGCCTTATCTTGGGAGCACATACAGTTGGTTTGCACGTAATAGATCCTGCCAGTTCCTCAAAGACTGACGCTCGTCATTAAAGGGCATTAATAAGAACAAGAAAGAGTCTCACTGTGGAAGAACCGTGCTATGGCCAGTGACAGTGATGGTTGCGCAGATGGAAGAAATAAAGCAGAAGTTTCTTGACCAAACTCAGGTAGGGATTCTGAGCTCACCGTGCTGAGTGTGACTTCCCAGGAGGGAAGGCCACAACTTCCTGAATCTCGTCCTCTCTCTTCCGGTCCAGGTTGGTCCTCACAGATAGACCAGGAAGCAGAGGCACACTCAAATGGCTGTCTTCCGAAAGAGGAAGGACCAGAGTCTAGAAGCTAAGAAATATGCTCCAAAGCATGCTGCTGGTGAAAAATGCAAGAAACGGATTCCTTTTCAATGGACATCTCTTAGTGGACTCCCTCATAGACTACAAGTTGTGCTACAAAGCAAGTGTGAATGGCAGTCAAGACCTCGAATGAAGTTCCCTTGCACACACTTTATACAAAACAAAATATCACTGGTCATAAGAGTTTTTAGGAGAAAAAAACAAATGAAAAGATATCTTCAGAAATGTAAAATCTAATAATCACAAAGAAAACAATACTGAAATCTTTTTCATGTAGAAGAAAGCTGAGAGCTAATCACACATGTTAGGTGTGGGAGCTAAAAGTTTCTGCCTGTACCACAAATAATAATTTTGAAACCGCAGTGTTGAAGGACAGTCCAATCTAGGGCTGGAAGAGCCAGCCCAACACTTACATATACTGCAACAAGCCACATTTAAATACAGCAATGCTTATCCATTACTAAGCTATTGTAAAAGCAAACAAATAAATGAATAAAAAGGAAAAAGTAAAGAAACCCAACAGTGAAGACACAGAGAAATTCTAAGACTGGGCCAATGAGATGCGTAGGAAATTGCTCTCCAAGCAGCTAGTGGAAAAAGCCAGACAGCGTGAACGTAGTGTCATCCGCGAGGTCTGATAACTGCCCTGCGTGCTCTTCTAATTCAGGGTCATTCCAGTATCCTGAGGACACTATAGCTCCACATTCTCACTCTATTCTTGAATTTTGTCTTAATCGCTGATGAAGTATGCCTGCTATTTCAGCATTTTAGGAACGTAGCTATCCAGGTCTGTCTTCTTTTGCTATTGAATGTTTCCTCCAACAATCCAGCGCTCTCTCTCTGAACCGCTTCTGTTACCGAGACCTATAAATTGAAGTAGTCAGAAATGGAGTTCTGTGATTTTTTCCCCCTGGGCCATTAGAAAGATTCCTCATTAGAGTCTTACAAAAGGCAGAAGAAAATAAAGCGACCCAAGGGACTGGTATGATTTTTTGCAGCCAACATTGGAGGAACAGTTCACAAAAGAAACATTTTGTTTCAGAAACAAAGCTGGGGAGAACTAATTTCTAAGTTCTATGCCATGGTATGCACATTGAACACAGTATACTAACCAGGTAGTAAAAGAATATTCTCGAAGAATCATTTCAGGTCAGCAAAAGTGAAAAATAAGTTTCCAGACAGAGAAAACCAGTGATCGTGAATGACAATGTGTAGCTGATCTTAAAAATGCAGAGTAACACAATACAATCTATGAAAAAAAAAAGTCACTCGGCCACACGTAAGACAATGTATTCATCAATCAGAAAGTTACAAAGTTCTCCGCAGGTGTTCAGTGCAGGTTCTCATGATCAGGATGTTTGTGATTTCACTTTGGGCATCTTCCAGAGATGGAAACAGTAGTCGCGTCGGAAAGTTACGAAATTTAATTCAGGATGATGCTCTGAGAAAACATCATTGCTAAATTAAGATAGAGAAACTTGAATTCACTTTGATCTTTCCTAGTGGAAAGTAGAAAATGCACAAAGATTCTAGAGTCTTCCCACTTACGTTGCTAGACACGACTAGGAATTATCATGAAGGAAGTAGTATATCAAGTAGCTATTTCAGTGTGATAAATTGCACTCAAACCATAGCAGCAGAATTTTCAGAAGTGAAAAATATATTTCATAAATATATGGTCTTTATGTATAGTAGAGAAATTTATTATGAAAGACAATCAGAAACTTAAAATTTTGCACACACATAATTCTACATAAAGAAAAATGTTATTTAAATTTTAAAGAAAATACCTAAAACAATCATTAAAATTGGTGATTGATCTTAATTTCTTATTTTTAAATGTAAGTCACTGGTTGAGGAAAGGTTTTTTCCCAAGCCCTTTGAAAACACTTAAACACTGGTGCAAATACTTTAAAAATAAAACTTGCAACTTGAATTATATGTTACTACATGGATTATTTTCCATATTATTGTATTCTAAATGTGCGTTTTTGAACACAATATTTTTCTTTAATTTGGACTTACCTAAAGTAACAATACATTTCACATACGTGGTATTCAATGTTATTTAATTAATATTAAACATTAGTCTGTATGTTGAGGCTGATCTTAAATTTTACCTGTTGTGCACTTAAATAATGAGAACTGGTTACCCACCAGGCCTACGTCCAAGGGAGTATGACTATGAAGTGCAAATTCTCAACTTGTGTTCCACTCAGAGCTGCAAGAGACTGCAATCTTGTAAAGGAAGGCAGGCTGATGTTCAAGGGTGATTCAGGGGTTGTGACTGACTATTTTGTATAATAGA
>PVJO010003738.1:0-57455 GCA_004026905.1 Hystrix cristata | reverse complement strand
GTGATACGATGATTTTAATTCTTCCAGGAAAAGAAATTACTAATAGAGTAGGGCAAAAAATCACAAACTGGGAGAAAATTTTTGCCAGCTGTCCCTCAGACAAAGGTCTAATATCCAGAATATATAAAGAACTCAAAAAGATAAATTGTCTTTAGAAGCTACTACTCCACTCTTGGACACTTTTTATGATGAAAACTTTGTCCAATAAAGGAAGACTTGATGTTGGGAAACCTGGAATTAAGCCTGGTGAACAGATATGCTTGTTTTGGATTTAAAAATAAAGTATGACTATTAGGTAAGCGTATTTTTCTAGCAGCTAACAGATTCACTTTGAAGGCAATTCCAAAAGAAGAGCTTGACAAATGTTTTGGGAAACAAAGAGGGGAGAGTGCCATGGCTTTGATGAAATATATATATATATATATATATATATATATATATATATATATATATATATAAACTTTGACGGTATGTGCTGTAAAAAACCCAAACCAAAATGTCTCACTGCTTTGTGGTCAGTACAAAGAAGACACAGAGGAAAAGTGTTGCTGACTTTCTCATAAAACTTGCCAGTGGGACCAAGGACTTTAACATACTGACTGAATGTAAGGATATTTTACTTCTCGAATTTTCCCTCTAAGAAAGCGTTTGGCATTTCAGAATTCCTTAGCAGATGTTTCCAATGTCCACATGCCGGATGAGAAATTTAATGCACACAGTGTGGGAATATGCACTGAGGATGAAGCAGAAGGCCTTATGAGGTCAGAAGAAGCCCTTCTGTGTCGTGCATAAACATCTCTTCAGTAGTCTGACGAAGCAAGAGTTCTCACTGTTTATTTCACGCCAATGAATGTTAGAGAAATTATATCTGAGTCCATTCAAGAATTTTTATGTGAAAACCGCAGAGAGAAAGTCAAGCAATCTTAAAATTTTCTGAAGTTCTAGGTGAAAAATACACTAAAAATCCTGATTTGGGAAGTCACATTTTCTTAAATCTTTCAAAAGGTGAAATTCAGAGAAAATGTAAGCTTCTGACAGAGAATAACCATCATGTAGAAAGCATTATTTTGGGTACTTACCAACTTCGGAAATGACAAATGAAACATTTTGTTCCAGTGAATCTATCACAAAGAAACATTATCACGAGGAGTGAAATGTCTCTGAACAGAGATGATTAAATGTTACCATCAGTTTAAAAACCTCTCTTAATAACAAGATCACTCCAACTTAAATGGGAATTAGTCCCCCTCAATAATATGAATTAGACATATATTGCTGAGTAAAAAATCATACATAATCTAACAGAAGCTGTTAGTTATCTAGATGCTAGTAGCATCCAGAGTATTTTTGATGTGATTATTCAATTTGAAAAAAAATTATTCAGTTTTTGTTTGGATATCAGAAGCACAGGACCTCTTGAGTTAATGTTTTTCTAAGGGAAGAGAATAATGTTTTATGTATACATCCCTGTAACCCTGCAGCTGATATTTTGGAAGGCTTATGAATGAGTATATAAGACAAAAATAGCTTTACTTTTCCTTAGCACATTGATAAATTAGTTATTTAAACTAAGAGAGAAAAAAACTATGTGATTGTGCATAGAGAAGAAAATTCTATGAAATAGACTGTTACTGTGTTTTCAACAATTTGAAATAATTAAGTAAACTATGTAGCCTTTTGTCTCTTTTACTCTAGTTCCGTCACAATGATTGAAACCATTTCATAGTACTGTTAAAAGTGGTAAACAAGTACCAGTTGGGCACAGTGAGTAGTTGTTTATAAATATGTACAGACATGAAATTTCCTTCAGCGGTTACAGAATTTACTAAGAGATCACATTATACGTAATTTGATCACAAAAGACTACATGATATAACGATAAAGCCAAATTGAATTTCAGTTTTAAGGAAAGTAATAGGGGCTGGAATTATTATTGTACTTTAACGTTGAAGCCAAAATAATTTCTGATTTGTTTATAATCTTTAAATGTGACAGAAGAGAGAGTAATGAGAGGCAACCAGAAGTACCTAACAGTATGGATGTCTGTGATGCCCTAAATGTGATGAATTATTCTCACCTATGGAGCAGAGCATAAACACAAATATTAATAGTTTACTTACTATAATGCTTTACTACTAAATAGAATTGCTTTAATATAATTTTCTGGGCCATCTTAAAAGAATTAAAATTACATCATGTTTTAAAAGTGGAAAACAGGAAATGTAATTTAAAGACATTTAAAAAATACTGTGCTTACCACATAAACAATTATTTTATATTCTACCTACTTACCTAGGAGAAAGGACAGTCTAAAATTGCCATTTGATGAGTGACTTGAAAATTTATCATACGTGAGAAAACAATTCTCAAATTTCCTTTAGAAACACAAATCAGCAAAGGAACTTAACTAATCAGAAGAAGATTAAGAGGAAACACTTGAAAAAAATCAAATTGAGGGAAAAGAAAATTAGCCACAGATTTTGTCACTTAATTATCTATGTCCTACATATGAAAATGTAAAGATTTTGAACTGGAGCATTTAGAAAAATGTATGCATAACAACATTATACTTTCAAAGGAAACCATCATCTAACACATAGCTTGGCAAAGTTTTTGGTCAATTAATCTGCTCAATATATTTAAAAATAATAATTGAATGTATTGATCTAGAAAAGCATTAGGCATAATTTAGTATGTTTAAATTTTCACTTAGATTGTTATGTTAGGAAAAAGTATACATTAAAAATAGAAAAGTAAGATGCATAAATTATATTATTTGATGTCAAAAGTTTAAAAGAGTTTAAAGAATACAATGCCCAGCTTCAAAATTTGAACAAACAATTTCAGGAAATTCCATGAGTAAAAAATATCAATGAGCAATAAGATAAGGTTTTGAGTCAGTTTTATATAATTAAATAATAAAATCTAATTATAAATGCAATTTAAAAATTTTTTAAAGCTGAGTAAAAGTAAGTATACAATATGAAAAAATACATGTTGTCTAAAAGCACAATATTCTGTGGTTTTTTTTCAATTGTTTTGTTTATTGTATCCAATTGAACAATCTAATTTCCTGTGGACATTTTAGAGAATCAAGATTTGGAGGTGGATTTTAACAGGAAAACAAAACTTTTGCATTCCTTCCTGTTTTATATTTTTCTATAAAATACTCTTGTTAATGTTTTATTTTCAAGTGGTTACTACTATTTTTACGCATCAAGCAGGAGAGTCCATTAAGACAAATTTGTTATTTAAATTTGTTTTCAATTTGTACAAGCCTTTATTTCTGTAGTCCCCTGAGGCAATTACAGTTACTATTGACTTTTTCACATGTCATTTTCATTGCATATCATGCTATTTCTTCAAATAATTATTTATCATGAACTGAAGATTATTTATCCTTTATATTATTTTAATATAAATTCTAACATACTATCAGTTTAATAATTTTAGTGTCTGACTTTTTCAACTGAGATTATTTTCAGCTGCAACACTAAATGGTTTTTTAAATAACCATTTAACTACCTTTTTTTTGCAAAAAAGTTGTCTTTATACCTGAAATTTTTCTCTCTCCTCCTTTTCATTCTTCTTTTTTTCATTTGCTTTTGTTTTCTTTTCTTTGGGGGATGCTGAGATTGTTGAATCAAGTAGCTGTCTAGAGGGAGGAGCAAGTGTTACTACCTATAGTCAACTGGCAAGAAAAATGAAAACCTTTATCACACGAGAAATATTTAAAGTAAACAGATTTACTCAGACGAAGGTCTGAAAATGAGGAGTAGAAGTTGCAGTCTGGCACATAAGTTTGATTCCTGCTTGGGCATTTTTTGGTGGATTATCTTTCTAAAATACAGTCTGCTGATTGTTTTTTTAAAGGCTGACAGTTAATTAGCACAGAGTCTTATTGCGGGAGTTTCCTCTCGAGTGGGCATATCCAAGTTGTACTGAAGTGATTGCCATAAAGGGGTTGTTCGCTGTGGTGCTCACAGATGGCAGAAAAGACAGCCCAGGAATGCACACAGCCCAGTAATCAAGATAGCCTTAAAATGAGGGTGAGTTTTCAACTCTGATTCTGGCAGCAGACCCTTTTCAAATATCTTGGGTTGTTATGTCCAAGTGGCTTACTTTAAAGCAGCCTTGTCATCAAAGGGGTCCCAGAGTCAAGAATAATTATGATAATTACCCAGAATTGCACCCCCCATAATCATAATAATAATCCTCAATCTTTACCAAGTATAATATTGTTTGTGCAATACACTGCTACATTCGAAAAGATGAAGTGCTAGACAGCTCCGATCTATTCTTGACTGACAAAGCAGCTATAATTGTATGACTTTCTGGGATAATGGTTTAAACAAAAGTAAATAGTAAAAAAAAAAAAGCTCCACTCGCCCCCCCAAAAAAAGGATTGGAAAGCTTAGCTGTGTTTAGTGCCCATTGACGAAAGCAGTGTTCTCTGATCCACGCTGCTATTGTTGGGTTTAGTTTAGCTCCCTCTCAATCAATATCTAACAGGGCATGATTTAATAAGGTTTTATAATCTCCAAAATGAGGGGGGTTAGGGTGGTTGTGGTATTGTCATTCATCAAAGGGGGCCTTTCAGGTTTCTTTGCTTTCACCTGCTGGGACCCATTTGGTCTCTTTCAAAGAGAATGCAATGACAAATGAATGAGAAATGCTAGAATAAGAGTCCCTTATTCTGCCCAATAGTATAATCAATGGGTACTTGTAATCCCTATTGTACCTCGAAGAGGTAGTTGTAAGACAATTAAATCTCGCTTCTCAGGCAAATGATTTTGGTAGTTAACCTGAAACAGCCAACAATATTGGAGAGAACGAATGCGTTTGAAGCAATGATGTAATGGGATCCTGCCTCGCCAGAAAAGCACGCATGTGCGTGGACATGTATGTGGACAAGTGTGTGGACATGTGTGTGTTTATCTCAGCACTCCATGTCCACAGTTTTCATGATTCATAGTCCTTTCAATATTACATGGGTGAGTGGCAACAATTTTGAACAATTTCACAATCTGTCCACTTTTAGTTTCTATTTTAAACGAACATGAAAAAATTCTTATTTTTGCAGCATTATACACTCCAAACCATGGTTTCATAAACAGAAAACATTTACATAGTTAACATCAGTTTGATGTGACAACCAATTTAGTTTTAATTTCATTTACATCAGCTGAATTCAATTTCTCTTTCCCCCCCTTCCATTCTTTGCTTGGATGTCAAAGAGAAGCTTTGCAGGCTTTTGAAGAAACACTCATTTCAGCTTGTATTATTTGTCCATCTTCGGTTGTGTGGATTTAATATTTTATTTCCAGTATTGTCTATCAAGAAATCTTATGCTTTGAAAGGAAAAATAAAATGTGAGAGACAATAAAATCACATACCACAAATTCTAAAAGATTTGTGAAGAAAAATTACACCCTTGTTGAAAAGTCCTGTGACTGTTGATAAATATTAAATACAAAATAAAGGAAACAAAGAGATTGCTATATCAGATATATAAAGATGAATGCTATTTCAGAATGATTTAAATTGTTACATTTTTAATACTTCAAAATGAGGGCACAATTTAAATATTCTCTTAATTTCTCCTATATCACATTTATGTGAAAATGTCCATACCCAAATTCCTTTCTGAAAGTTCTGTAAGAAATTTTGACTCTTTATTGTTTACAGCAACTCCCAACTTCTTCCTGAAACAAAGTCCTACAATTAATTATGTAGAAAGTTGTGACAAGCACAGTGTTGTCCCTGAATGTCCACATTTTCTTTTTTATCTAAAGGCTATTTTTTAAAATAAAGAGAGTGCTACTAACTTGGGAGATCTGTAACTTCAAAATATTTTGTTGACCCAAACACATAGATATCACAGATATGTATCTGTACAGAAGCGCATATGTATTTTCATTATGTTATGCAGACTTTATATAAATAAAATGAGGGCTTCCTTAGTATTTCTCCACATAGTTCTCTCAATTACCCTTAAATATTGAAATTAACTCTCTGGGAACTGGAAATGTTGCCTTATATGACTTCTAAGGCAATAATATTTGGTATCAGAACTTTACATATTGTTAGATCATTTTTTAAACCTGTTATTTTTGCTGCCTTTTGATCATAAAAGAATAAAGAAATCCCCGAGAAAAAGAAATTGACCTGAATAAAACGATGTATTCACTCCTAGTGCTGAGTTTAGCAAGGACCAGAGCACCTGACTGCTCCGGATAGTTCCAAATGAGCCTGGCTAATTGGGGTAACCCAAGCCAATGGCCATTTGAAAGACTTGAGGTCAGGTGTTTTATTGCTGGGAGAGTATTCAAAAAAAATGACTGTCAGGGGTGAACGAAGAATTATGTCAAAAGCATTCAGCATTACTGCCACTAAAGAGAGAGGAGGGGAAAAACATTGTGAAGAAAAACATGTCATTTTCTAAATAAGCTAGGGGAGGAGGATGGGGAAATAATGTGGCCTTCAGCTGGTGGTTTATTAGGTTTCCATTCCCATGATCCACATCTGTGTTAGGCAGAAATAGTTCTACTTTTAAAACAGTTGCACTCTACTCCTTTGCTTTCTTGTGGAGTATAAAACCTTGCTGTGGAAAACACGCAGATGAGGTTTGTTCTCTGTGGTTGTTTGTTTCCCCATCTCCTGTGCTATTTTCCCGGGTCTATAGCAAATCTTAGCCTTGTTGTCTGATTTGCCATGGAACAGTGAACATTGCTTTTCCCGGCCAAATCATCCAGTGTTAAGTGCTATGTGATACAGATCAATAGGGTATCTACAGCTAAGCAAAAAGGGCAATGCTGTTTCTATTAATGATTCTCAAAGAGAGTGTGGCCTAGTGGTTAAAGGATTAAATTGGGTGTTGAGGCTTTTGATGTCTTGAATTCTAATTCTCCCGAAGGTTTGCATTCCTGATGAAGCTGTTGGCAGTTTTGTTTTGTTCTGTTTTTTTTTTTATTGTGATCCACACCCATATATCCACGGGCTATATTCTCGGAGACAGAAGTATCATGAGCTCGTTCAAGAAGTGATAAAAATCTGAAGGACTGGCAAAAAGATTGGAAAAACACCGAAAGTTACATGGCTGCAACCATTCAATCAGAGAGGTTGTCGACATCATTTCTCACACGTTCTTTCTTTGCTTCACGCTGCTCCTCCAGGGCATCAGAGCCCGTGCATAGGAATTTCATTCCAACTGGGGCAAGGGCCCATCTCCGTTCCAGTTACCTGCATTTGCTTCAAGGACAGCATACGTTTTCTTTCACGTGAGCTCCTCATTCGTGGCATTTCAATGAACTGTAATGTAGAAAATAACCGTGGCAAAGAGCTTGGCTTTTTGTTGCCATCACCAACACCAGGTGCAAATGGTTATTCTAAGGATTGGTGACACACAGTCTCCTTTCTGTCTGGGGCAAAGGCCTGTGGAAGCTGTGTGCATGTGTATATTATATGTGTGCATGTGTCTTCTTGTGAGTAAAAGAGTGGAAGAAATGGAGGCAGAGATGAGAGTTTTATAAAAGGGTATATCATTAATTCAACACTAATCGTTGAGGGGAGGATAGGCCCTCATATCACACTTCCTGCTCACATCTCTGGATTCCAGTTGCACCGAATCCTTCCTTCTTCCCTCCCTGTCTCTTCTCTCCTTCCTTCCTTCCTCTCCACCTTTTTCTTTCTTCTTCCTCCCTCTTTCCTCTCCCTCCATCTCCTTCTGTCACAATTCTTTTCTGAAGACTCTTGCATGTGTTGCAAACAGCTCACTGAAATAGCAATCCAGAGGAGCAAATACACACTATTCTTGGTGTAAGCCATTAACAGGGTCCAACACTCACTGTATCCAAATGCCTGCAGTTTGGCTTTAGTATATTTTACTTCATTTAGCTTTATTTGTCAGGTATCGTATTGCATAGACGGAAGTGTAGTCCTTTGTAGTTCAAGGTGGAAGGAGGACTATAGGGTGGAGGCTGACGAAACTGTGAGGAGGAAGAGACTGTGACGTCACCTTGGCTTTCTGACCTCCCCACAGCTTGGCTGCTCCTAACTTGCTGAGGACAGTGCATTGTGGGAACATCTGAGAAGGTAGAATTTACATATTCATGGTTTTCTTGATTTTTATCAGAGCTGGCCTAAGTTTTCAGTGATGGAATTAAATGAAGTGACAAATAAGTAGGGTCCCTTCCCCAAAATAATAATGGAATTTTTTGGGCCATTTCTTCTGTATTTTTTTTAATTAAAGAGAAATTAATTTTAGCCATCTTAAAGTACTATATTCTTTCCTATGACCCGTATGCAGTTTCTGGCCTTCCATAAAATCTTATTTTCGTTACTTGGTCTAACTTAAGATTTTTATTTAAAAAATATAACTTAAGTTTGTGAAATTCTGAACTACCAAAGAGTAATTTTGTGCTCTTTTCAAAGAAGTGCATTTATTTTATTAACAATATCAAGATTGTTGGTAGGTCTCTGTTTAGTTTTTGTGAAAGTTGTACAATAACTATCTAGAATCTTTATCATAACGCTAACCAAACACTTCTAAGTTTGAGACACTTAGCAGCTTATTTTTGTGTAATAACGACTCTATTTCATATCTGCTACTTATTGTCACAGGTATGACTGTGATATTCAATTATTTGAATATTTAATTATGAAATGATTTACATGCAATTAAATGGCCTACTAGGGCAAACCATAAAGAAAGATGAAAGTCTCTCTCAGAAAAACAAAACAAAATAAATAGAAAAACAAACCCAAATATTTGGTTGTTAAAGTGAGATTCTGGTCAGTAGGTTTATCTTTATATTTCATAAATACTGATTTTATGGACAACTAGCTGACAAATGAAAAACTAATTCATTCTTAGTTAAGTCTTTTTGATGTGACTTCAATTACAATTTGAATTTGAACCTTTCTTCTTGATCTAGTGCATTTACAAAAACATTTACAATTGTTTCTTTTTGTCTCTGATTGTTTTTATCAGACTCTTTGTATGGTTACAGAAAGAATAAAATAAAATTTTAGTCTGTGTCACTTGTACCTACAATTCAGCACAAACATTTGGAAGTGTCCCTGTTTTCTGTTGTATGGAATAGTTTAATCCTTTGTTCACATGGGAATTCAGATTTTTAAAAATATGTTTTAAAAAAGTTTTTCATTAAAATGATCAATTGCAATCCATTAAGGAAACAATGTCTCTCAGAATCATTAGTAAACTATTTTTTTTTTCTGCAAAAGATCACAGAGCTGAAGGGAAATTCTATTAAATACATTCTATTCATGTCTCTATCTATATATGCATCGTCTCCTTCCTCTTCACAAGGAGATTGTCAAGCTCAAAGTGACTCTCTGCCCTGCTGATAGACAAGAGATACGAACAGCAGCAAACCCCTCAAAACTTTAGTGGCCTTTCTGAACCAGCTGAAATCACACGCAAGAAACTGATTTAGAGTGTTTCAGAACCACTTACTTTTAAAATCTGTATAGCATCAGTCTTGTTTTACGTGCTTTACAATCACCTGGCTGACCTGTCACAGTGAAGGACACAGGGCTCCTTTGGGGAAGGGCTCCGTCATGCACACAGAGGTGCCTAGTTCAGGGTCTACCTGTTCGATAACAACTTGTATAATAATCACATAGTTTCGAGGATGGTACCCGAGGGGAAGATTTTGATCAAAGATTACAGTCAGTAAAAACATAACTCATATGATTTGTCCCATCTATTAATATGCCAAAGTAATTCACATTCTCATAAACCAGAGCCACACAGGATAAAACCAAGATGTAACATTGTTTATGAAGCAAGTTTTGGCAAGTCGTCCTTTGGTTCTTTAATAGTTGCATTTTAAATTTGATATTTACGTTATTAACTCTTCATTGTATTAAATATCTTAACTGAATGTCCTGATAAAAATGTCTGGTTTTCATAAATTTATGGAAACCAAAGCTAAGAAAATACTTGAAAAATGATGTATCTAATTCTGCAACACTATAAAAGGAAAAATACAAATTTTTCAAGGGTGGGTAACAGTGAAAAAAATGCTTTCAGGAATCTTTCATATTTTGAACTGGTATGATATTATATTAAAACTGTAAAACAAGTTATATGTATAAACATAGCTATATCAGTAGCATATGAAATAAATTATGCACTTCAGTTTGCCAATGTGTAACACCATTTTTGATCATATGTAAATTTGCTATCAGTGACTTTAAAAGGAATCTTTAAAAATATACCCCAACTACAACAGATTTGTCATTCATGCGCTGCTGAGCATAGAGGCCTAATTTTACCTTTTGCTATTATTTTAAATTAAGGCACTTATCTAAAGGATCAAAACAGCTTTTACAATGGACAGTTTGTGCAGGCAGACAGTGAGACAGTTTGCGGGAAGATGGGAACTGTTCCATGGTGGTACACGGGAGATACGCCTTATGCATGTCTTGGGAGCCTGGAAGTACACCAAATAGAATGTGTATCTCAAAGTTGGGGAGTAGAGTACCAGGTGCCTACTGATCAATCAGAAGCATTAAATAAAGCAAAAAAAAAAAAAAAAATGCATTTGAAGAGCGAGAACAAAGACATTTTTCTTTGCTGGTGGAGGGTATTAAAAGGGGACACCCTCTCTCTCTGACAGCAGTTTTAAATCCAGCTTTTCACATTACGGTACTTAATGAAGGACCCCACACTATCAGATGAAAAAAAAACAAAGAGAATTTTTGATTAAAAAAAAATTAAGAAAAGAGAGAAGACTGAGAATGCAAACTCCGTGTGCAGTTGTTTGCGCGAAAGCTGAAGGGGCTTTCCCCTCCGACTGCCCATGCAGGAGGGCTGCATAACAAATAGCACATCAGCCCCCAAAGAGCTGAAAGGTAAAGTTCTCGGGGAGCCCCAGGAAACGCTGCCACTGGTTTTACTCTTCCGAATGAAATTCGGCATTTTCCGAGTGTGTGCCCGGGGAGGGCGGGCTGCCTCCCGGCGTCCCGAGAAGGGTCACGCGACACGGGAAGGTCTCTGGCAGAACACGCACCTTCCCGACCAGCGCGCGCTCCGGGCGGGAGAGCGACGCCCGCGGCCCGGCGCAGCGCGGTGCTCTCCTGCCATCTAGCGGCCGCTCCTGCGGGCGCGCGGGAGTCGGCCTCCACCGTTGCTCGGAGGGTTTGGCCACGCGGGTGTTATTTTGCTTCAAAATTATTAGTATTTCAGCGAAAAGTTTCTATCAGCTTAAATAATGTAGCTTTCAAAATGCTGCCATTGTGGCTTGAGTGCAATGAGTCTCTTCTTCTCCTGCACCTCTTTTCTACTTCCCGTTCCTTTCCCTTTTCTCTGGTTTCTTCTCCTCTGGTTTGTTTTCCACCTCACTTCCTTTTAAAACTCCTATTTTGATCCTCGGACTTCGCACACACACACACGCACACACACGCACACGGCTTGCTTTGTAAACGACTGTCCCCAAGTGCTGCACTGCTGGCGCAGGGAGAGGAGGCGGTGGCGCCCCGGAAGCACCTTTCTGCTTGGTGCAGACACCCGGCACCCGCATCCTCCTTCGCCGGCCCTCAGACAGGCTGCCCCGAGAAGCACTTGGATCATCAAGTGGCAAACTGTTTCTATGCGAAGGTATTTCTGTCGCTCTCGGAAACACACATTTCCACTGTCGGCTTCGTAAAATGTCATTCAGATGGCATTATACACACTCTATGTACAGAAGGTGAACTTGAGCTTAGTATAAGAAGTCATTTCCCATGAGTGTCAGGGCCACTTAGCTAAAATCACACATTTCATTCTTTTCTTATTTGAGATTTTCATAGGCGTAAGAATTCTCCTTTTTGATCTCATTGATTGACATGTTTTAATATTACATTTATTGTGTTACTAGAGGGAAACCATTCTACACTGAGCATATAGCTTTCTTCTAGATAATGTGAAAAAAGGCGATTTATAATGTTTACCTTTTAAAGGCAGCTGCCTTTTGATGAGACAAGAGGTAATTTCTAGATTTCTGTACAAACGATCTGCACAATTTTAGGCATAGGCAATATTAAAGTTTTTAAATCACCAAAAAAAAAAGAGGCTGTTTGTGGGAAACCTGTAGCATTTTAGAGGAAAACGGGAATTTTGAAGACGTCGTGGCATAACAATTGTATAACTTTGCGTGGTTGGCGACCAATAAGAAAAGCAAGTTGTGACTTTATACACCTGGTGTTCAAAGGCTGATAGATATTTTCAATAAAAATATTTACTGAAAGGAAGTTAGTAAGTGAATCTAGTACTTGTACAAGTCTGCAAATTTAATTTCGAAGGTTTGAAGTTATATGCAATAGGAAAATAATTTTATTGGTAATTTTTCTTATTTTTGACATGTATATTCAAATATTCACTTGAAAATGAGCAAATTATGAACAAACAGGAATTTGTAAAATATCAACATTTGTTTGATGGGTATGATACATGCGCCTAGTTGTATTCTTTTTTAATATCTTGGTTTTCGTCATTTAATTTAGACAATGAGTAAGTAAAATAAGTGTGTTCTTTCTAAAGCCTGAACCTAACAGAGTATTGTTCAATTTTCCTATTTTATACAGCTTTTAGTATAAATCTGTTTAGAAAGAGGCCAGGTCCTAATTTTCATCTTTAAAATAACTATAGGGAGAAAGTCACATCACCCAAAATGCTGAATATTTTCTTTCATATTTTTCTTCTTGAATGGCAATACGAGAATGTTAACCGAGAAATATTTACTGATTATATTTATATCTCTATATTTCATTTGTTCAACTGGTTGGTGATTTTTTGAACCGATTTTTAAATATAATTTTTTTTATCTGAGCTGGTAATTTAAAAATTGTATCCTATTTTTACATTTTTTGATCATTTACTATATACGTACTTCAGTGTGATGTTTATATGTAAAAGAAACTACTTCAAAAATTCTGAGAAATATTTCTTTGTAATATCTGTACTAATTTAATGGAGGCATATTTTAAATTCAGCAATTTTTCTATATGTTTTAATGTTAGGGATATTGATAGTAGATAGCAATGTGCTTTAAAATAATATTTTAAAAAAATCTTTGAACAGCTAGAGACTTCTTTGTTAAGTAGCGTAATAGCGTTTCTCTGCATGTCTTCTAAGTAGGTTCACATAGACAGAAGGTAAAATACAGTGCCAAAGAATTCTGAAAAAGTATCTCAGTAAAAGGCTATTTTTCTGATAAAAGTAAATTCAGTAAAACTACATATATTACATATATTAAATATGTTAAAGGCAAAGTAGGAAAAAACCTCTCAAAGAGATTTCCTTGCAGAGAATAAATCGCACGGACATCCCACACGCAGCTCTGAGAACAGGGCTGAATTTTGATTAGAACGAGAAGCTATAATTGGAGTGATAATCTTTTACACTGTTTTTAATTGTAATCAGCACAGATGTTTGTAGCTTCATGGTAGGAAAAACAGGGCTTGAGAATATGTAGAGTTGATAATTTTTTAGGCCAGAGAGTGATCAAGTTGGCTTATTTAAAAAGATGAATTTGGTATCCAGAATTACTGAAAAATAAGAAATTCACAAATACTAAGAAGCAAAAAGGAAAAAAAAAATTCAACCATTTGTGATAAACTCAAATATTTTAACCTTCCAGTGCTTACATAGATAATTTTTTCTTCTGTGTCTTTTCTGTATGAAAAAAAAAGAATCAAATAAAAGAAGCTTCATCTATGAAATCAGAGGAATGGAGACTGTGAAGATGAATTCAAATATTTGATCAAAATTATTAATATTTCTATAATTTAAGTTGGGTTTCTCCAGGGATGAACTAATTTGGTTTGTTCTTTAGACTGGAATTAAATCCAGATGAAAACAATTCTGAGCAAGCGTTACATGTCTTGCTTTTGCTTCTTTTTATTTTAGCATTAACTTACGTGTAGGTAGAGACAGGTAGATGATAGGTGGATTTTTAACATGGATAAAGACTTCTGAATTTTTTAGTTTTTATTAAGATTTTTAAACTGAATGAATGATCTGGGCATTTATCTTATATGCGCAGGGGAGGGTCTTTCTATATTTTCTGAGGAATGATTTGCAGTCTTATAACCACAAACCAAGGGCTCTCTCCCATCTCTCATATGTAGGAGTGTGTTTGGTGTATTGAAATTCCCCGAGACGTGTCCTTTGCTATGTGCTTACCTCCTACTCCACTCAGAGGCAGACCTTCTGGGTGATGGGTCCCTTTCTTTCACTTTCCTGGGCTGTGTTTCTTGTTCAGGCCACACAGCCAGGCTGAAGGAATACCCCATTCTGCTTGCCTTTTAAGTGAGGCAGAGGGTGGAAAACCATGCCCCACACAGAAGCATCTGCTGTATTTAAAACAATGCATGTATCCAAGACTCAACAAGGCATCCGAATAACAGAGATTGAAGAATAAAGCAGATTAATATTCTACCAGAAATCTAGGGAAAATCGTCTTCTTTTCTTTGTATCAAAACCACAGTAATTTAAACTCTGGCAAACATTTGATTATAATTTGTGAGTGTGAGTGTATATATACTGTAAGTAAGACTTTCAGCTATATATATTATATATATATAGTAAGTAGGACCTTCAACTCATTAACATAAAATGAAGAACTATGGGTAACAAATTTAGGAAGTATATTTCTTCTTACAGTTGTAGATCCTAAATTTTAACATAAGAAAGATATTCTGGCTTCATTACAATAGCAATTTAGAAATCGCTTCATTACTAGAGAGTTTATGAATTTTACAAGGGAAGTTATAATTGTTGTATAACTGATAATGATCGTTTTAATAATAATTGCTGCTATTTAAAGCTACCTGTCATGATTTGCATTTTATTACTGCTGATCTTTAGAATAAACTCACAAAATGGAAACTATTTACATATTGCACTTGAGGAAACTGAGACTAAGAAAATTTGGACAACTTTCCCATGACCACTTGGGGGGGTCTGGATCATTGGCCCATGATTATCAGCTATCGAGTGGTCAAAGTAAGTTCCAGTCCATGTCCACTTCTCCCTTCCCCACATCTTTCCTCTATGCCATGCTGACTACCAGTAAGTCAGAAACTATTCCATGTTCTTTACATATATAACTTCTTTGATGATAGAACCTGTTGCTTTTCTTAAGTGGAAGTCTATATTAATATGTTAATATCAATATGCTTATAATACTCATTTTTTAAATGAAAGCAGATGTAGAACTCTACTCAGGTATGTCAGTGGTCATGCATTATACTTTGGTCAAAATTAAGGGTCATGATGCTAAAAAAAACGGATTTAATAAACTATTAAACAAAATCTAATCTGTAAGTTTGGTAGCCATTCTTTGGACATACTCTGTATAATTAGTCCATTTTATGAATTGTGGGGTGGTACCACTTCATTTTCCCCCGTTCACATCTGTTGTCATTTATCTAATTTGCCTAGAGAATCATGTCTCTTTCTCTTCTGTAAACACCCCACACAGTAAACTTAGTGGAGCTTGTTTATCGCTGCCTTTTTCAAAGTCCGCTCCGATTCTCACACTTCGCCATACTTGGCTTCGCTTGGCTGCGTTCCTCTCCATCTTGGAAATGCTCGGCGTTAATTTCTACTACATCCATTTGTACAATAAATTCATTATTCGTACTGTTCATATCCATTACTTCAAGTCATATCCAAAGTATTTTAAGCCATATGCAAAGTCTTCAAAGAAGAATCAGTTTTCATTTCTTTCCATTTGTGTCACACCATCCATAGTAACTGATAGAACGCCCCTAGGAACAGCCGCCCCGTTCAGTACAGAAGAAGGAGCCAGGTGGGTGTCAGGTCTATTCCCAGTCTTAGAATCACTCCATTCTACCACACATCCGTGAGACTGATAAATAAGATGAGGGCAACACTTATCCTTACATTCCTTCACGACTTTTTCTGGATTGGTCCAGAGCCTGATAACCTTTCTCTAGATACAGTTTTATATACATTTGGAATTTTTTATTTAGTCTTAGCCATAGCTCATGAAGGAGCATGAAGACCAGAGTAAAAGGTTGTGCAAGCTGACAATACATTGTAACTATTTGTCCATTTACCTTATAGTTTTAATTGTCTGTGAGGAAATATCCTTAATTCAGCCTCATTGATTGCAATGGAATAGCTTTAATTTGTAAAGGGTTTTTGAAACTGTAAACTTAGGAAATAGCAGTATGTGTAGATATATAGATGATAGAAAGACAATAGGTAGGTAAGTAGGTGTGTAGATAGATAGACGGGCACATTACATGGCTCAAATAAGCAGATCTGGATCATTCAGCTCAGTCACAAATTGGCAGCTTCTAGCCCAGACCCCAGCCCCTCACATGCTTTCTTTGTCCTGCCCAGTCTTCAGACAAAAAAAAATTCTTCTTAATTCAAAAAACAGGATATTGCCTGTATCTTTCAAGAAAAACCTGGCATCTCATGAAGAACTGGAGGGTTCTGTGACATCGGGTCTTGCTTTTGGTCAGTGAGATCCTCTTGGCTGACCAGTAGCCACTCTCTTCAGACAGGGTACACTTTCTTCAGCTTGCCCAAGTCTGAGGTACTTCTCAGAGAGATTTCCACCAAGCCCACTTCGAGCGTTCATTAGCCGCCTTCCGCCTGTGAGCGTGCAAGTGATTCCTGATTTAGTCTGAGCCCTGCATTTTGAACTATTAAAAGGAAAGCTGAGTCATTTGCAGCGATGTGTCTAAGCCCTAGATGTTATCCACTGCGTGATTAGATGCTTCAAATTGAGTTACTTTTAGAGATTACACAAGATTCTTAAGATAGAAAAAGCATTCCATTATAAAAGCATACATCCATATATACATAATATAGTTACTTGGATCAACTGTAACATGATTTATTATACAAAATGTCTCCTACATTACATTTTTCTAAAGGTTGTAGAATAAAATAGGTAATATCTGTTTGCATTAAATACATAAGATGCATGTACATAAGAGAAGAAAACATCAATAAGTTTCCACGTAGATAGTTCTGTCATCTACCTGGGAGACCTGGTTTCTTCAAGCTTGTGTGAACAGCTCTTCCGTCTTTGTTTCCTGTCTGCTGGTGCTGTCCTGTCAGATGGTGAGCAAGAGTTGGCCCCCGAGGGACGTGTAAATGGGGCAATCTGACAGCAGCCGAGCACTGGAAATTTGCACTGCTCAGCCTTGTCCCAGGAAGGTCCCAATATCACCTCATATACTGTACCCTGGGAGTTTGTTTACCCTCCTGGGAGCAGAGTTTTGAGTCTGGGTCAAGCGAAAAATTTTCACTAAGTGGATCCTTTTCCCAAGAGTGAACTGACCCAATAACACTGATAAAAGGACAAAGTTGACAATACAGTCTCTTGTGCTTTTTAATCATCCTAACAGAGTCAGAGATGGAATCGAATACTTCACACACAAACACACACACACGCACGCACGCACGCGTGCGAGTACAAACACACACACAGGCACTCACTTTAGACAATTTGTTATCATCTCTCTGCCCCAGGCACACTGAGAAAACATCGAAAGCCAGTTTGCCAGTTTCAGTGGGTAGCAATAGCTCAAAAGCCCACCTGCCACCATCTACAGGAGCTTTTGTCAAGACATAATAGAATGCTAGAGAACTAATTATAGTATCAATTTTCAGACATGACACTCTCTAGAAGTACATGGTAATTTATTCCCTCAATAAGAATTCTGGGAATGCAAACTTGATGAAAAGCACCGATCTGTGTGCTTAAGGTGACAGAACAAAAATGCAAGATCAGAGCCCTGCCTGCCGGTGGATTACCGTCCAGGGAGAAGAAAGTCATGAGGCAAAGCTGTGCGGGAGCCACACAGGCTTGGATGAAGCCTGTGATGTTACGGTTTCAAGACCAAAGATCTCATGAATGCATTACAGGAGAAGTGAGATTTGAGTTCAACCACAGAGAATGGGCAAAACAGAAGAGGAGAAAACACTTGAGGTTGGACATGTGCTTTGTTCCATCGATAGTGAAAATCTCCACCTGTTGAGAGAAGGCTTATTATGTTGGCAAGAAAAACGCTAGCTAGACGGGAGGGAACTTCACGGATAAAACCTCCTGTAGGGTCAAGCTGCCTGGGTTTGAATTGCGGAGCTGTCACTTACTAGCTGTGTAACTTTGGGCAGATGACCTCAGCTCTGAAGCTTAATGACACAACTGTGAGGTGGCAGGATGCAGAGGACAGGACCAGTCCCACAGGGCATCTGGGCGAGCACGGGCATCTATTTACGTAGCACGCTGAACACACTCTGTAAGCAACTGTCAGCAGCGGTGGGGATGATCCCGTACCGGAGGGATTTCAATGCAGCTGAGTTCAGTTGGACCCTCGATTAAGAGCGGATGCCGTCAGTGGTCTCAGTGGATTTAAGCCATAATACAGATGATGTTTTTATGATTGGTCTGGTGGTGTTTGCTGTAGGTGACGATTCGGGGAAAGCAGAGAGGAGGGAGGAAAGGCAGCTGAGAGGCCACCGGCATAGTTAGGCTGTGAAGCACCAAAGACCTGCATGGAGAAGTTTTCAAAGGGAGAATCACTGGGAGATTATTAATAAACTACAGGACGCTGAATCTTAAGTCTTTGGGGGCAGAGGCTTCTTAGTGCAGCTGGCAAAAGGTGCAGCTCTCACAAATACAATATATAGATTTTAAAATAAATTTGTGTGCAATTTGAGAAGGCTCAGGACACCTGCCCTTGGACCCCACACATAGGGAAAGGAAAGAAAAGGCAGAAGATAAACACAGTATCCTAAAGCATAACAGATAAAAAGAGCATCATGATAAAGTAAATATTACAACAAATATGACAATATGCGACATATTTTTGCATCTCAATTTGTAGTAATGTACGTTTTCTTAGCCTTAGTTTTTTTCTGAAAAAATCTTACTTCACTTAACTGATCTGCCAAATGCTACTTTCATGCTCAATTGGTAAGTACAGGGTATCACATTGTGCCTACGTTGCTAGATTACACTTTTCTGTCGTGTTTTGAAAATTGGTGTCACTATCTTTTCTATTGAAAATTAAAACTCAGGTAATAAACACTTCTTAAAATATTTTTATCAGTTCGAAAACTTACAATAAATCCGTGTAGGAATTTTCCTAACACCCGTTCAAGCCACGGACTGAGGAGCGAGTGTGAGGAGTCCATTGCACAGGTCATAAGTCTCACTGACCACCGATTCCTCCCGCCCACCTTGACCCCTGCGCCACGTCATAATTACACTGGCAAAATAACGGCCATGCCAGCAGCCCCAAATCGCAGCTCCCCGTGTTCCTTCCACGAAAGGAGAAGGGAGGAGCAAGAGGAACATATATATTTTCTCTAGATCAGTGGGCTAGTTCTCAGGAGTCACTCCAGATGTCTATCTATAGGTTCATTATTATTTCTCTTACATCCAAGCATGCTCTTTCACACTTAATTTTGTGGCAGATACCAGGGATAAATTACTCCTCAATTAGAAGTATTCATGTGTCACGGAGGATGAGAACGTAAGTTTTTACTAATATTGTATCCATTTTCTTTGTCAGATTGCTCCTTTAGGAAATCTCAAATGCCATTCTATGAATATTTACTAACCCTCCCTTATCAGTCCTGAGAACCACCAGTCTAATACCATTTTTTTGGCTACATCCACTGAGTACTGGATGTGCTGTCTTGAAAATAAATTGACCAAGTTCTACCACACAGGGTAAACTGAGGTAGAAAACAGATGAAAATAACCAATTGACTTGTAAGTTAGGCAGGCCAACATTTTTATATTCCTGTGATTGTTAACATGAATGTGCATTTAAAGTTGTAGCGATTATCATTAAAACTTTAATTCTCTTCTTTTTTTCTCCTGCCATTAGGAAAAAGGACTGCAACACCTGAGAGCTTTGGAAAAATCTTATTCTCCTGCCTAGAAAGATATGATTGTACCGTGACTCAGAGGTATTGATTTTTATATCATGCTGAATTTGTCTATGATTTGGATTAACAGCTCTGACAGGTTCCTCAATTTGTATATACGCTGTAACAGGAATATTTTTGAACATATTTGCTTCTTATAGGTGTAATATTTTTTCAGCAGTGATTGACATATTATGTGCTCATATGCGTTTGAAGTTAACCTGAATGAAAAACAATTTAAATTGCACACTTTAAATTTGGAAATAATCCTTGTATTTAGAGAGATAAGACTGATAAAAACAAGGACAAACTCTCCCTGCTTACAGACCCCAGGGGAATAGGAGCTCCGGGTGGGGTAAACTGGGCGTGGCGAATGCCCTTTGATCCGGAAGTCTGAGGAGTGTGCTTTCTGTTGACTGTGTTCTCTGCCACTTGGCATCGCCGAGGCCCTTTTCTATTCTGTAAAAGGGGAATTAAAATATCTTCTTGGATTTCAATATTGGATTTCAATAATTACAAGAACCAATTGACAGGAAGGGTGAAAACTCTTGAATAAGGCATTATTCATTGTAGATGACACAAAGTTATTTAAAAAGTAGATTAACGATATCCCAGTTATTGACCTTTTCGTTTCTATGGTTATTTTTCCCTTTGATTTTCATTGATTTTTCTCTACCCTCTCTGCTTCTGGATAAAACTTTGAAACTACTTTTCATAGTCGGGTGAAATTAGAAAGAATCCTAGGCCAGATAGCTAAGAAATTCCAAAGAAAGCCATTTGGCGTGTAGGCCTCATTCAAGGATTCCTGTTTTATGAGGAATTGGTGTAGAAGCTTGTGAGAAGTCCGTGAATTATGTTTAACATTTTACCAGTGAGTAAGCAGGTAAGGCGGTGTGAAAGGAAGCCCATATTCCCACTCTTGCTTCCTTCCAATTCTTACACTTACAGAAGAGGATTCTTTCTTGCCTAAACTACATTTATGGGCAACACCTTGCAGTAGACTAAAATCCTGAGGACACCGTGACAGTAGACACAGGCGAGCCCCACACATCTTTTAAGTTCTAGGCCTCTGCAGAGAATGTGGCTTGATCCATAGGAGATGGGCAGCTGGGGAGATGAGCATCAGGGATGATTTGGGGCTCCCTCCGTCCCTGCATTAGAAACAAAGTGTGTGCGGCCCGGGCTGGGTGGGGACAGGCACTGCAAAATCACTTGGAATCCTTTCTAAGTGATTCTCTGACTTTGTTTTAGTCATCACGTGAGCTAATTACAATGCTAATTAGCCCTGTTTATGAAGACTGCTGTCCATCTTTTTCAGGAGGGTTCTTTGTTTGATCTGCTACATCATAAGCTTAGTCATCTGCTTAACAGCACGGAGGGATAGCATGTATAATTGAACATGGAAGAACACACCTTCATCTGTATTAATGAAGATAACTATTGCAAACCAGCAGACTAATTAAGGGTAATGATGAACAATTTTGATCAGCATTTTTTTTTTTAATATTGAAGTTGGCCACTTCCAAGAGTAGAGTGGGGAAAGCTGACTTCCAGCTTTCTTTTTGGGCAGGGGGAGAAAGACACGGCCGGGGGGGGAGAGACAGAATGAGAGAGAGAGAGAGAGAGAGAGAGAGAGAGAGAGGGACAGAGGCTGCTTCATTTCTGTTTCTTCTCCTACAAAGTGTTTTAACATATAATTGAACTGGTGCCTTTATTTCAAAAGAAAAAAATAATTATAGAGCTTGTTGGGATCGTTTTCTGAAGAGAGGACATTATGTGTGCATGAATTCCATCGGTGATCTGAGGAGAAGCAGGCTGCTTGGACCGTTAACCATCATTGTTGAACAGGAAAGTAATTAATTAGCCAAATACGTCTAGATCTGGTGAATTAACATGCACGGTAACTGGGCAGCAGCCACATGCACATTCTTTCACCAGAAATAAGGTAGCAATAGTTTTATGTGCCTGTGTGCTATGTTAGATGACACTTTTCCCTCTTGGCTTTATCCATTTTATGTTATTTTGTCCATCTTTCTAGACCCAATTGTTTATTACAAAGAAAATTGATTTGCATATGAGTAAATATGATTTGTGTGTGTCTGTTCATTTTGCAAGAAATTATTTTAGTTTATTACTCCTCTTGTAACTCCTGTTTGAAATAATTTGCACTGAATCAGTTAGGTCAGCATGAGGGAAGATTTTGTTTTTACTAAATTCAGGGGCTTATTTCTCAACTACCAAGGCTTTCTAATTGTGACATTAACAAAAAAAATTAATTTTGCGTTTAAAGATTATCTATGGAGATAGAAAATGAGGCACAATACGTCCCCTTGATATAGTGGTGATATTTTATTACCGTCCTATTATCACAGTTTGCTATAAAGTATACACACAATAAAAAACTCTACCACTGCTTATTTGAACATCAAAAAAGAAACAAGAATTTAAAGGGAAAAGTATTTATTATGGTTATTATTTTCAATGCAGTTCATCTCTGATGGTTAAATCTAAATGTAATAGGAAAGCTTAGCTTTTGGTTTAAACAAAACTCAACTTCTCACCATCTCCAAGAGGTTAAATGATGATTTTTTTGTATTGTTCTGATCACATTTGAGTCCAGATAACAGAGGACTTGCACTCCTAATTCAGACTTTCTGGTAAAGCTCAGCTTGTCACAATGTATAGCTTTCTTTCCTTTGATAAGGTCAGTTTGCCAAAAAGAACAAAGTGCGTATGAGTAATACATTACTCAACCACTTGTATACATACATCTATTTTTCTTACAGGTCTCACTATTCAGGAAGGTGCAGACGTGGCACCATGATAAAAAGGGTCATTTAAAAGACTTCGCAGAGCCTCTGTACTGTGAAGGATTGAATTTTCACTTGAACGCCTACATTCTCACATCTTTTTCTTTGCAGAAATATTCCTTTTGAATGGCAGACTGCAATTGGGTAGAGTTTTTTTTTTTTAAGTCACTGACCAGGAATATATAAAATATTAGAAGGCATTTGCCCCAGTGGAAGAACATAGTTCACTGAAAGGTACTGGGTGGTTATTAAAAAAGTTATACAACTTTGTCTCTTCAGATTGGAGGGCTTCTTTTGACAAGACCCTCAAGTTCAGTCAAGGTGGAACACTGATGCGTGTCACCTGTAAAGGACAGACAATTTAAATTTGAAATCATTAGCCCCAAAGCCACCCACCTGATAATTTCTCACAATCATTTCAAATGTATATTCTTAGGAACACAGAGTACTAGCTCGGGTTTACTTCATCTTTCTATCTCCTTCAACATTTCATCACAATTATGAGAAACATGCTCATTACCAATTTTTCTTTAGTAGTTTTATATTTCCCAAATGCACTTAAAGGGAGGACAAAAGACAGAATTCTGTTTAATAAATACACTAAAAACTTTAGTCTTGGTTATTGGATTTCCTGTGGAGTTGGCATGAATTCCATTCAGTTGAATTCAACAAATTTTTATCCATTTCCTATTATCAGTAAAGTATTGTACTAGGATTATGAGGAGATATAAAATGAATAAAGCATTTCTTGACCCTTCAGAATTTTACAATTAAAAAAGGTATATAGTCATAATAAAAGGTAGGAAATGATGAATAAGAATAGAAAGTTGCAAAATTTTCTCCTGGTTCAGTTAAGGCAAACAACATAGAGGAGAGAAAGTAGGTAGGGCTTTGAAAGGTGTTTTCTTTTAAGGTAGCAGGGGAAAAGGTGCGGGAACAGGCTGATAGAAAATATCTATCCTATACAGGAAAATAGCAAGAGAGAAAAATCATAGTGGGCAACCACAGGTATGTTTTGTGACACGGATTAGCTGCACCAGGTGTAACATCAGGCGTTTGAGAAGGAGCAATGGAGGACAAGAGTGAACAAGTGTGTGGACACCTGACAGCTTTGCTAAGGAGTTTGGTCACAATTCTGCAGGGTATAGGGAGTTTTTGAGCAAGAGAGTGTCTATCAGAATTGTGATTTGTACAGCTCATAAAATATCACTCCTTTCTTCTCATGTATAATTTATCTGTTTTTTTGCCTATAGTACTAAAGATTTTTCTTGAACTTTAATTCTATTTTTCCTCTCCTGTCAGAACTAAATCTGAGGGATATAGAAGTCGCAGACAATATATTCTACACACAAAATATTCACATCCACTTGGGAACCAAACTAAATTGCTAAGAAACTCTGCAGTAACAATAATGATTTTGTGACTCAAAGTTGAGTGGAAATTGCATATTGTTATTTCATAAAAATACTTAGAATTACTCCAGAGTTATATGGAATCAGAAAGAATTTTACCTTCCTTAGAAAGAAAAACAAGGACATCCTGTTCATATTCTCTAACAAAACTAGAGGGAAAGGTATTTTGTGGGCTTTTAAGAAATGTTTGGAAGCTGACCTAAAGTGTGGACAACTTCGTTTCTAAGTGCTGACATTTGGAAAGGTTATAAAGCATTAAAGTACATGGATGAGCCGGGGATTTAGCTCAGTGATTAGAGTGCTTGCCTTGCAAGCACAAGGCCCTGAGTTCGATCCCCGGCACCACACACACAAAAAAATAAATAAAAATAAAGTACATGGATGAGTCCATGTCCACTAACATCACATTCTTTGAATGAAATGTTCAGCAAGCTCCACCCACTATCATCCAATTCTCTCACTCATACGCTTAACACTAACTGAAAAGGTGCATACATTTTACAGACGTGAGCTTTGATCAGTGAAGACAAAGATAAATTATCCATTTCTAAATTTTATATTACTCTTAGCTATGGAAAATAAGAGATTGTATTTTGTAAAAAAGGAGATTCTTCAAGTGGGGATGAAGAAAATGGTAGCAAGAGTGAATTTTAGCTAAAGATTGTTTTTAGGTAAAACAAGTTATGTTGCAAGAGATGCACAGAATTGGAAAATGGGCTAGAGCTATTCTGATGGCCTAACAGGCCAGCTGTTTGTAACGTACACATACGAATGGTAGATCAGACACATTCATTTCGATATCACTTGCTATTTACCCAAAAAGTTGCCAATGATTTCACCATTGTAACAGGTGAAGCTAACAATCTGACACTGAAATAATTAAATCAGTGGCCCCTTATCCGTACTCAAGATGTGAAGTGGGAAGAAAGAGTGGAGAATTGGGAAGAAAAAGCTCTTGAGGCAACTGGATGAAAAGCAAATGCTGCTCTTTCATTTACATCCAAGAACAGAAATCTTTTCATGTACAAGATTCAGCATATGGCACTAGTCCTGGTGATTTCAAAACTAAGAAATAATTTTTCTTAAACTTGAAAATAATGCCATTGATTCAGATATTATACCTCGGCTTGAGATGGTTGGCTTCATCATATAAATTTTTATTTTCTTTTATACTGAAAATTACTACAGCAAACAAATACAATCTAGAAAGCAAAAATAATTGGGATCCTGTGAAGGTTGTAGAATGACAGATGTCGTGACTAGTGAAAGAAGGCCTGGCAACTCACGACGTTTTTCAGCGTCAGGAAATACAGTATGTTGGCCTTCATGTAACATTCTTAAATCTGGGCATTCATGTCCAGCCTTGAACTGACTTTGCTTTCAAAGAAATATACTTCCACTAGGAGTTTCTATATTTACTTATTTTTCTGGAATAAACATCTAATGGGGATGGCAATACATAGTCCATAGTCACTATTCTTAAAAATTCCATGAAGTTTTCTATTTCTTGGTACCCCTAAGTCCCTGGAAACTCTCTCCCTTTTATCCCAGAAGATTTCATCCATGTCATATTCTCCTACAAGATGCATTATTGACACATCTCATTCTTGGCGGGAATGGTCTTCTGAAGACTGCTAGACATCTCCTGCTCCTAATTATTTTTATGCAATCCCCCCATCCTTTTCCCTGATTTAGTTGTTTCTCATCTTTTCTCTTTTTTTCTGTCTCTGTAAGTTGTTTTTCACTCATCCCAATTATGTCACAGAAAACCACAGAAATCCTTACTTTCTGCTAAGGAAGAAAGAAGAGGGTGCAGGCAAATGTGGCTATGCAGAGAAGGCTGACTTGAACCTACAGGGAGAGAAGGCAAAATTGGATAAGAGGATCCCCTTCATACTGGCTTATAGCATACTTTTTTTCCACTCTAGCCACTAGACGATCACAGAATCACTCCCGATTTCTGAAGAGCTCCGATTAGGCCTGGTTTCCCTGGTAAAAGTTTACATGTCGCCACCAAGTTCGGGAAAATACCAAGGCATGTCTGAAACATGTGCTCTGCCATTGACAAATGAGATAAAGAGCAATTATTGACCGGATAGCTATTGTAAACAGATACCCTGTTGGACACCGGGAAATATAAATCAGGATCTTAGGGTGATTCAGGGTTGCTCCCCAGGGTGGTGTTATGGGAAGAGGCAGGGCCTAGAGGAAGGTCATGGGTGGCAGCATTGGGAGGGGATCCTGGGACCCTAGTTTCCTCCCATCACTCTCTTTTGCTTTGTGGCCCTCGGTGTGCAGTTTTCTGGGCCGTGCCCTCCATGCCACTACCAGCCAGCATCTCCATCAAGAGGTCTAGAAACAACAGATCCACCCAATCATGGACTGGGAGCTCTGCATACCACAAACCAAAATTAGTCCTTTCTCTTTAAAACATTCCTAAACTCAGATATTTGTTACAGTGACAAACAGCTGATTAACACAGAAGGGAGAAGCCAGGGCCCATAGTCAGATGACCTGAGTCAATGAACCAGTCAGCACTTACTCTAATTTAAAGTGAGACACTTCTTGTTATTAAATCCCGTTTTCGTCTTTTGTAAAATAATGATGATACTCTCTACAACACGAGATTCTGGGCGATCTAGAGAAGATAATGTCTACACAGCATCCTTTATGAATAGTAAACCATTAAAAACCAGGAAGAAGTGTAGCAAGGATCCTCTGGAGGGGTGGCCTGAATTGGGGGGATAAGATAGGTGTCATCAAAGAATTTCCTCAGGAATCCCCAATCCCTAAGTATGCGTGAGATATAAAAAATACCAGATTGTTTCAGTGATGCAGAAAGTTCTTAAAGCTTTCTGGTTTAGTTCTAAGGAAAGAGAGAAGAGGCTCAAGAAAGATTACAGCTCCTAAATAAGAGAAGTTCCAAGCTGCAGGCTTGGGACTTGGCAAAGGCAAACTTTCTCCAATCTCAGAGCCAGTACTGGGGGAAAGAAATAGCAGCACAATGGCGCGGTTGTTGGCTGTCACCCTGAGATGTCAAGAAGTGTATACATGCGGGCACAGCTGGTGTCCAGAGCTTGACAACATGTGCTAGGAGTGAAAGCATCACTGAGAGATGAAGGAAGTGAGTACAAGTAGCAAAACTTACAGCAGCTGCTTGGAAAGAAGGGACTCAGGAAGAGGTCCGCAATTGCTCTGATGCGGTACGAGCCCATAAAGTAGATCTTATGACTGGCTTCCTGACTCCTAACCCTTCATTTTGCCTCTTTGGCCATAGAAAGTATCTGATGCTCAAATGTACAAGAATTCTAGGCAGAGGTACAACTTCCTTTGTAAGATGCTGATATGGCTGAAAGATGAAAAGCATTCTAATGAAGGGACATTCCACCTCGTTATCCCAACTTGCCAAAATCTGACAGGATAGTTATGTTCTAGTATTACTTATAAATACATTCCACGAAAACTGCCGAGTCCTTTTCTTCCTGTGGCTCAGGACTTGCCGGATTCCCGGGAATCTGAAGACAATCCTTACCCTGTGTGTACTTTAGTTGGGAAAATCCCAGCCTCTTGGAAATGATGGGCTTTACCCACCAACAAGGATGGAAAGGTCCAAAAGGAGCCAAGCAGAAGAGTGAGAGATGTAAGGAAAGTCTGTCTGGGAGACAGGGAGGGAAGGGACCGCACTCCTGCAGGTTCTGCAGAAGGCAGGGGCAGAGTTTGGTCCCACACGGAACCACAAAGAGGGGCAGGCAGCAGATGGAAGCAGTCATGCCTGTACCTGGAGTGAATGAGTGCCAGGAATCGAGCCTTCAGTTTGGAGCAATGGAGCCACCTGTGCTCAAAGGAACTCTAAGGCAAAGAGCGCATCACACTGGCCAGTGTGGATGGACAGCTGTAGCATATTCCACCGAGCAGTCTGGAATGTATGGGATCCCAGGACTCTCACCTTGCCTCAGGAGGAGGCGATTCTCAAATTATCTCTAATGTTGAGGTCTCTATCCAATTAAAAAGAGCTTTGAAGCAGTTTTAGCTGCTTTAGAAAAGTTTAAAAAGTGCAAATTACAATTCTTATACTCTAACAGTTATAGAAGAGAATCGTACATACTATGTCATGAGGGTGTGATTATTTTTGAGTAGCTACCTATTAACAGTGACTGTGTAGTAGGCGAAGACTTACATTTTTAAATACTTCATTAAGATAGGTATTGCTATAATGATGGCACAGATAAGGAGAATGAAACTCAAAGAGTTGTCATTTATCTTGCTCTGGGTGTCATCACGTACAAATTATGAAATCATGATTTAAACTCTGGTCTCCAGCCTCAAGGCTAAACTTCTGACTCAAGTTCCTGTGATTAACTGTGCTCCTTCCGTGCAGTAAAGTTTTGAGAGAACAATATTGCCGCTAGGATGACTGGGTCAGATGAGAAGTTCTACATTCATTCATTCATTTAAAAATAAAGATCGAGGACCTGCTAATACTAGCCAAACATTCTTCTGGAACCTGAAGAAACAGCAGCCAACACAAGTAGCCAGCATGGGCCTTACATTACGTGGTGGTAGAGAAGGAGATAATTCACAAAGTTAACTATATGCCCATTATTGATAAGTAATAGGAAGGAAAATAAAGCAATGGAAGTTGGGGAGAGGGCGATGTAGTGCTTTACAAACGATCAGGAAAGGCATTTTGATGAAATGACATTTGAGCAATAATAAGGTAGGAACCCTAACCCTAACCCTAACCCATGTAGATGGAGGGGAAGAAGCTTTCTGGGCCAAGGAAACTAAGTAGAGGAACTCCCAGTACAAGGGCTTGGGCTGTGTTCAAGGAGTAAGAAGGACCCAGAGCGACTGAAGGGAATGTGGAGAATACTCGTAGGGGTGGAGGACTGGTGGTGTGGTGGCTGGTCACATCTAAGACGACCTCACAGGCTGTGGTGAGGGTCTCAGATAGACTCAGAAATCATTTCCTCCGACTAGACTGATAAGCTTCAGATCTTGGCAAAAGTAGTCACTAATGTTTTTGGTCATTTTGGGGTTCTGATTAACTTGGTACAAAGGTCTTGATGTATTTTGACACTTACTCTATAGGTATCACGTGATATATATGTATTTGTTGTTGTTAAAGAGTCAAACAGGATCACTTACAATGATTTTTTTCTGTCTTCTCTGTGAAATCAAAGTAACGGTTCCTCTACTCCAGTGTTTACTCTCTAAAAAGAGTATTATTTTGCAGGGAGGACAATTTTCAATTATGAAGCTAAATGTGAGTGAACATGGATGAATAAGATATGTGTTGAAATATGATCGTAAGATAAAGACAGGGCTACATGCTTTTACCTCTCCACTGGAAACTTAAAAACCTGGGATTCCCACAAGCAAAACTTATTTTGTGTTTTATTTCTCACCAAGTGATTATCCTTAAATTTATCTCTACCTCCACCCGCCACACTGTCTGAGGGCAGAGTAAATTTTCCAATGGGGTAAAAAAGATTTAAATAATGTTCCACTCTGGTAGTTTGGTCACATAACGTTAATTAGGAAGATCACAAATATAAAAGTTAATTTTGATTTTACCTGACACACTGTATGTGTCAGCTTCCAGTTCATCCAGCTTGTGTCTTTTGCTTCTCCAACAGCTCAGGTAACTCCACGTGGGGATGCCATCCGAATAGGAATTAAATGAACCATTCTATCACAAGTGCCTGAGGGACTGCACAGGTAACTTTCATTAACCTTGATGGATTTGATACATATAAAGCCCTTGACTGTCAATGGGAGACTCGACTCCATGGAGAGCTTATCCCCTCTTTAATATTGCATATTTAATCAAGGAATGTTGATAATGCATTTCTCATCAGAGATTTATACAGAAGTATTTCAAAACTTTCAATGGGATAAACAAATGAATCACAAGAAGGGATGATAATAAATGCTACAGGCAGCTTGAAGTATTAATTGGTTAAAGGAAAGGAAACCCTAACAGAAAATGTTTCTGATAGCCCTACTCCCAACTCACAGGTGTTCAGGGAAATTCCTTTATAGATGTAAGTGGTCTCCACCAACATTTGTCACCTGCCTCTAACCTGAGTGTAGCCCCAACTTTGTTTCCCAGCACACCATGACTACTTGTGCGTGAGTTCACGCTGTTCTGAGCTCTGTCCGGCTGGGAAGCTCTGCCTGGGCCTCTCCAAAGTCCTGCAGCGAGGCCCGTTTCGGCACCAGTGAAGTAAATGTGAATTAAGAGGAGCAACAGTGCTTCTCTCTTACTCGCCCTTTCGCTCACTCACTCATCCAGCACAAGAGCTCATTGACCCTATTGACAGGGAAGACCACTGAGGACTGCAGAATTTTGCAAATTAGCTTATGTCCCCTGTGGACTACACAGCAATTTTCACCTAATAGGAATTATAAAGAGGTCTTCCACCAAAATGTGTGGGAGAGGCGACGGGTTAATAAGAAACGTGAACTGGAGTTCCACAGAGAGGAGGCCAGAAGCCCCGCACTGGCAGGGAAGGATGCGTGAGGAACGCAAGGAGCACGAGGGCTGCAGGACCGGAGGGAGCCGAGAGAGAGAAGCCCCGGGGCTGGCCAAGGGCGGCACCGGCCCGATCCCCAATGCAGGTCACTTTAGCACAAAGTCAGCGATTTGATTAAAAGCCAAACAAATCAGTCAATTCGATTGCTGATGAGATCGGCCACTCTGCTGCTGGGGCGAAAACTGGACCATGAGACGAGGATGCGGGCCCATGTTAGAGCGGTGGAAAGTATTCAGTCGACCACCATCAGTTCCTCACTTCTCAGCATACTGGTGTAGATTATCCAGTATCAGTGTGTGAGCGTGTGCACACAAACACGCTGTGTGAATAAGACGGGAGCAGAGGAGGAGAGGCAGACAGAGGTCCTCAGCACTCCGCCGGTCTGTGAGGATGACACACCGGGTCCGACTTTCCTGAGGTTGACAGTCTGAACTCTAGCTTGGTGTCCTTGCTCAGCAAACAAAAGGCAGATATCCAAGGAAGTTAAATTACTTTAGAGAATGGGGTCATATTTTCGAATATGGCACATATTATGGTAGTTGTCAAGGTTCTCTTTACACACTCCGATACAATATTCTCTCCTTTCCAGGCCTGGATGGAAGATTACTGGGCCCATGTCATTGTCATGCTTAGGGATGACCCCCAAACCACGTGAGCTCATAGGTGGGGTCTGGGGAAGTGACTGGATCACGGGGGCCTGATAGCCAGCTGGGGATTAGTCCACTGATGGGTTCCTAGCTGGGTGTGATATTGGGAGGCGAAGCCTGGATGCAGGAGGTGAATCACCAGGGCTGTGGCCTGGAGGGTCTATCTCCCTCCCTCCTTCCTCGATTCCTTCCTCTGCTTCCCACCAGCGTGTCATGAGCTGTTTCTCCTCCTCCGTGCCTCGCTGCCATGCCATCCTGCCTTGGAACCAGTGAACTATAGACTGAAAACTCTACAAAGTGTGAGCCAAAGTAAACTTCTCCTTATTTAAATTGTGGGTGTTGGGTATTTTGTCCCAGAAACTAAGAAATTAACTAAAACCCCCACCTATATTGCATATTAGTTCATTTGAAATATTTTCAGAACTGGAGTTTTCAAAAAAATGTGGAAATTCTCCTAAGCCTATCCCCTTTTTTTCCCCTCCCCATTTCCTTGTAAACTGTAGGAGAAAAGGTCTAAAACTGACTGCTAACACAGTGGGAGGCAAAGATGGCTGCCTAGCCAGTTCTTCCAGGGTCCTTTAAAAAAAGAAGGAAAGAGATCTTGGCAATTGCTTTCAATTACAAGCATTTTAAAATCAACTAATATCACTAGTGATTTTTAAAATACCAACAAAGATATAGCTTTTAATAATAATAAGTAATTAGAGGAAAGGTTTGTTAAACTAATGCTGATTTATTCCAAATAATAATGTAATTCAAAGTCACTGGTAGTCCTTAACTGATTAGATGTTATGCACTCTTTAACAAAATAAAGAATAATTAGAACGGATTTTACCTCAAGTCAGTTAATTAATGTTGTTGAATTCTAGCTTGTTGTTTGTTGCATTAACAAGAGTTTTCTGCAATCAGCCCCGCCTTCACTTGGGATTCTGGAGAGACGCACGTGTGGACTCTGGTGGCCTCGAGTGGATGGCGGGCTGTGGTAGTGGCCTCCTCTGCTCCCGCGAACATGCTCTACTCAGTCCCACTTTTCTCCGATGGAAAGATTGGCACAGCAGTTGGCTAGGGAAGCAGCACCGTTGAGTGGCGGTTGAGAGCATGAATATTGGAGCCAATCTGTCTGGAACTGCCATCGCACCTCCCATCTTTTAGCTGGGAGACTTTTGGCAGGTTACTCAAACATTCGGTGCCTCAGTTTACTCACTTGGAAAGTGGAGCTAATAATGGTACACAACTCATAGCGCTGTTTCGTAGATTAAGTCAGACATTATGTAAGGTGATCATACAGGTACTGGGTGCTTAGTTTCTCCATCTTAGTATTTTTAGTCAATAAGTGTTCCCAGTGACCACTTATGTGGCTAAGAAATTATAATTTCTTTAGAGAATCACAAGCGTGTCTTCACAAAGGGATAGCGACAGTCACAGAAGAGAAAGTCCAAGTTTCTCTCCCTGGGCTTCTTCCACGTCATGTCTATTTCACATCAGCTTAAACCTACGTGCAAGGTAAGACACCTTTCCTAGCCTTTCTCCAAACCGGAGAAGAACACTTTGTATTGTCCTTACAAACGGTTCCTTCACTTAACACCAGAATTGTCATTTGGAAAGATCTGGATAGCCAGACTTCTTATATGTTCTCAATTTAAAAAATTCCCAAATTTCCATATCACCTCAAAGTAGTGTGTTCTTTGTATATTTGACTGGTCTTCACAAGGAAGTGGACTCCTTGGGGCCATGTAATAATCAATTTCTGTAAATGAAATGACAGAGATGTCTGCTTTCTTGGAAAAGGACAACACTCTTCCCCTGCAAGATTTTTCTCCGTGGAACTAACTTTATCCCCGTGGTCCTGAGAGAACTCCAGACTGGGGAATACGGACTAGAATGGTGAACCGCTTTGCCACTGAAAATACAAGTTCAATCCCAACCTTTAGTCTGGTTAAATTTAATACAGGAAAACTATTCTGTAATTTCTTTTTATAGGTATAAGTAAATCTGAGATATAAGTTATTTGATGTCTCTCGAATCAAATATGGTATAAATAGAGCCATATGGAAAAATGGTTTCCTCAAAACATATCAACACATTTACTAACTGCCAAAAATATTCTCAGTGAAAGGACGTTGTAAGATGACATACTTCTTCACATTTCCAGGAACCGTAGTATGGACACCGTATCTAAAATTCTATTACTTCAAAGAGAAATTTCAAACATGATGCCGAAATCCGTGATCAAATAGATTATTCTATTATTTCTAGAAAATATTTTCCTAGAAATTCTCAGAAAGAGGAAAAAATGTGTCTTTAAAGAGACAGTTTTTCACTTATACTTAAACTGTGATTTTTCAGAATTTTACATTTATTAGAAGTGATCATTTTGCTTTTTTCTCTTTGAATGAGAGCAGTTGTAATTACCCAACTTTCAGTGACTACTGATGATAAAGAGTAAATCCTGGAGCACAATCAGAGGGAAGCAGCTACACAGAGAGCCCTCTGGACGGTTTGTTTTCTCAGCTTCTGCCCTCTGCTAGTGGGAAAGAAGACCATCCCAGCCCTGAGCAGGATCAAAGACACTCCCTCTGCTTTTCAGCACAAAAGGGAGGCACTAGGTGTATTAAGAGTGGGTATCAGGCTGGGGATGTAGCTCAGTGGTTAGAGTGCTTGCCTAGCAAGCACGAGGCCCTGAGTTCCATCCCTGACTCCAAAGAAAAGAGAGTGGGTGTCTACCACTGATTGAGTCTGTGTGCCGACACACTGCCAAATGTTGGAGATGTGTTGTCCCATTAAATCCTTAATGACCATTATTCCCATTTTACAAACTGAGCTTCTGCGCAGTTGAATGATCGGCTTAATGATGCACCACTGTAGAACAGGGGTGGAAAGCAGGTGAACATAATGTCTGAATCACTAATCTGCTTCTCTTCAAGCAGTCATGGGGAGGGCACACATTTATGGGCAGCTGAGAAGATCAAATTGAACCTTCAAATTCCTTATCTCCTCCCCAAGCCCAAACTAAGCATCTTATTGATATATATCAAAAACGATTAAAACATAAAAGTTGCATTGTGCTTTTTATAATGCTTATGATTTCTGAGCTATAAAAGACAATAAATGATAATAACAACACCTTTAACACCACTGCCAAGAATAATTTCTACTGCTACTTACCAGGCATTTATTTTAGGTACTTTGTTAAGCACTTTACATGTATTATTTCATTAGAAGAAGAACTAGCAATAAATTTTACAGACTAAAACTCAAACTAAATTGAAACTTGTATACTTTTTTTTTTGCAAAAGTAGAAAAATAGGGACATAACTTTCCATTTCCTTGATTCCACTTTTACTTTGGCAGGACAGATTTTCTATTGTCCCAACTCTGGCTCTTGCGGGTCTGAATGATTAATCCATAACAAAGAACATGAGAAAGGTACTAAAGTCAGGCAGCAAGGGCTTGGCTAGCTAAGATCAAGCGAAGACCCAGCTGAGAGCTAATTGAAATCACATTTCCTCCTCTGATTCTTTTCCACCTGCTCGTGCCAGGTGGGAGAGGCTAGATACAGTATGACTTACGACGCTTCTCTCCACACTCATGCAAGTTAGCAGGCCAGCAGAATGTCACCCCCGGCTATCAGGGAGAGTAATTCTGCCATCCTCATTGGTACAACATTAAGGGAAATGAATCTCATTCTGTTCTTTTTGGGGAAGTAATTTATCAGATGATTTATTTAAGTGCAGTCTGCATGACAAGTAAACAAATATGTTATTTTTGCCCACTGTGGTTGGATTTTGAACATGAGAAAGAGACAGAGTAAGTGTCTTTCGAGGATATGTGTGTAGCTCTGACAACAGCTTTGAAAAATAAAGGAACTCCATTACAAGGCGTTTAGCAAGAGCTGATTTACATACTGGAGTAGATTGTTCATGAATTCTGCCACCGTGGAGAGTGCAGGGGAGCGAAGAAAGGCTCCAGTTGCCCGCCACCACTGTGCATGTTGACGATCCCCCAGCACATGTTAATTAATGCCCCATTGTGTTTGGCAGACTACCAGCGACTGTGATTGTACATGGCTGATCCTTTAAATGGAGAGTGGCTTGCTCTATAGTGAAAAGAAAAAGATTTGTATTTGTATAAGCCACAACTATTCCTTAGGAATAAGTGTTTTCCTTTAGTGCAATTGAGAGAGAACTGCCATCTATCACAATATTTTATCATTACAATTAAAAAAACTCTCAACCCCAGTAAAGTAAGAAATCATGGAAACGTCATTGTTTTTAAGGAAAAATATCCTTGCTTCCATTGTCCTATTCAAATCAGTGTCCGTGTTCCACCCATAAATGACGATAATTAATACTGTTATCGCCCATGTCGTGCTGTGGTCAAAGCAGGAGACTGTACTTAGGTGATGAAAAGGAAACCCTCACAATAAGCACATGGCAGTCTTGAAAAATAAATGACGCCATCTTGGCAACAGAGGTAAGTTGAACAGAAAAATTATAATAATAATAATAAAGATATAAGTCCCTTGGGGCTAAAGATTACAGAAATCTTAGGTTCTATTAGATTTTTTTATCATGAAAATAAAAAGGATTGATCGATTTCATAGCTCTCACTTCTTATTTGTTTTAATTTGCTTTTTACTACTTGCACTGCAAAGCCCTGATAAATATTGGGCATCTTAAAGCATGAGTGGGCTAGAAAAATAAACTGCCTCTATTATCGCGCCTTATGAATAAAATTGACATAGCTAAGAAGTGACTATGGTAGCATGCAAGAGATATTGCAGCCATATCGATTAATTGTCTTTCATCATTCTAAATAATAATAAAATTCACCTCTGGCTTGTTAAGAACCCACTCTTTCCTAATCTATATTGCTTGTGCCAAAGTAAGCTGATGTCTTTTTTTATTTGTAGTTTTTCCTTAATGGCTACTGTCATTCAGCCTTCCTCTTATGTACAACTCCCTCCGGATTTCCTGCAGCACATTTAAGCTTTATTTAAGCCAGTGATCTTCAAAGTAGGCGATAAGGGCCACCTAAACTAGAATCATATGGGGATGCTTGTTTACAATCTGGGTTCTGGGATTCCACGCCACTAGAGGCCTTGACTTGGTAGGAGCCCAGGAGTTTGCATTTTAACAAGCACTCAGGCAATGTCGATTATTTAAACTACTCCAAATGCCTTTCTTTTTTAGATCGGTGGCTTTAAATGTTTTTTTTTTTTTTTTTTTTTGCTAGCTCTTTTGCTGAAACACTTTTTCCCAGAACTGTGAGTGTGCCTTTGAGAATGTGGTGTCGTGAGCTTTGTTTAGGTGGCCTGGTTTGTTCTTACCTGAGAAGGCTGGAACCCAGCAGCGCGATGGCATTTCACACACAGTGCCAGGACTGTTAGCCCTCCTGCCAGTGCAAAAGGACTGCAGAGTTGTGGGGATTCAAGAGTTCAAGTTTAGGGTAGACACCATCACATAGAGACCCCAGAGAGCTCAGATGGGCCCTCCAACCTTGGGAAACCTCCTCCTGGGACACACTGGTGACCTCATTAACTGTTAATACGTGTTTGTATCACCTTGCTAGGCAATGAACTAATGGTACAAAACTCCAGTATCATAAACAGCTGGGTACTAGGTCGCTGACTCTTTCTGCAATGTAGAATTCCTGCGTCTGTGTTCCTATTTGTTGTAGGTTTCCTGCTACCTGTTGTACATTTCCTGTGCCAAGCTAAGAGCTAAGTGCTTTGTATACGTTACATTTCATTCCTTCCAGCAATAACCCTAAGAGGGAGGAACTACAATTCCTACTCCTACAGGTGAGTGTGGAGGGTTTGAGAGGATAATTAGTTTGCCAGACATGGAATTCCAGCTCCAACTCCTGTGCTTATGCTGGGAGGCAAACCTGCCTCTCATCTTAGGGGGGCTTCTCTTTCCTTTTTAATCAGACCATTTTGTGTCTCATTATCTTTGAAATAAAGTCCAGGCTCTCCATGAGCATTTACTTCCTATGAGAGTGTTTGGAGCTACTATTACTGTGTTATATATGTTCTTTGAGCTGAGAACAAACAGACTGGGCCCCACCTCTGGGCTTCCTGGCCAGTGCTGTCAGCACCCCAGCACAATAGTGACATGCTCCGGCTAAGCCAGAGAGGGCCTGCCGATCTATTTTGGGACTAAGAGCTCTGACAGAAACTTACTGTTATATTATCGCACAACATGATTACAATAGACGAAGTCACTTTCAAGGGAAGCCAGAGCCTGTACCCTGCCAGCATTTTGTTTAATGAGCCCAAGACAAAAATAACAGCATCTAATGGGCAAGGAGGCTAAGAGAGTGACACAAAACAGTCTTTACAGAAGGCAACTCTGAAATATGATGTAAATCAAAGGCAAACTGCAAACTGATTTTTAAAATACTGCTTTGTCCCAAATCATCGCTGCTTTGCAGAGAGGATTTTCCTTCTTGAGGGAACCGGGAAGTTCTGTAAAGGAGACTGATCATTTCCTATCGGGATTTCTCGCCTCTGCACTCTCATGGAAGGTCCCTTCGCTGAAGACATCTCCTTCCCCTATCTCGGCCTGGCCGAAGGCAAGGATTTCTTTGACATGAGGACTTAGGAGGCTGTGAAGCTCTACGCCTGCTCTTTCAGAAGGACGCCTGTGGAAAGAGAGCTAGTGTTAAAAACAGGTGCTCGTCCCAAAGCCTTCTCTGTTAGGTCCATAGCGACTCGTGGTGCCTTACTTACTTCTTGGACTCTTGACAAGGCTTTTGATCCCACAAGTCATTAAATCCAGTTCTTCAGCCTATCATTTTCAGAAGCAAGTATTGGATTCTGGTTTTGCTGTCTGGAGGCTACAAGTCTTCCCTAGACTGGATTTGCTGTCTGACTACCATCAGTTTATATGACCCCTTAAACCTCTAAATTGACTTTTATTGTCTTCCATAATGGCAAATGTTTGACTCAAGAACTTTGACCAAGCTTGTGCCAGGTTGTTCAGTAGAGAAGTAACTTATTCCTGGTCTACACTTGACCCAGACCTCTTGATGGCATGATGCTGCACAATTATTTGTATACATTTTGTTTTCTCTGATGAATCCTAAGTTTCTTGGTGTTAGGGACCTGGTAGCATCTTTCTTTTTCTTTTCCACAGTGTTTTGAACTAATAATAAGTGTAATAGTATTAGATAACATTTATAAAACTGATATGTTGCAAGCACTGTGCTACAAGGTTTTCACACAGTATCTCTCTTGATTCTTAGGAGAACGCAGTAAAGTAGATATTATTCTTATTCACAGTTAATCCGTAAAGACACTGAAGCTCAGCATTGTTTCAGAAACTTGCCTACATTCACGGAGCTCCTACGTTTGGAGCCGGGATTCTAACTCAGGTTTGCCTGATTTCAGAATTTAGTCATTGCACTTGAGTTTTTAATGAATTGATTGATTAAATAAACCATTAAAAATTAAAGAAGAGTAAATTATTAAAGTATGAAACATTATGCAATTTCTCAGATATACACATCGCATACCCAGTATTTTTAAATATCAAAGTTTTTCTGAAATGGAGCTTTTTGATCCCACAGTGTATAAGAGATTTCTGGAATTTAGCCCCTGACACGTAAAAAGTTAAAAAAGATGAAAATAAAATGAGATTCAGTCATCCAAGTTGGACAGAGAATGCAAAGTATGTTGGAAGAAATTTATGGTACTTTATGCATTGTAAACATTCGTACTTGGTGAATTTTTTAAAAAGATTGAATTAATGAATCAGTCACTAAATGAGCAGTCTTTATACTTGCTACTTTAGAATAACCAATGAAAATAGTCAACAACCCTTATAAAATACTTAGAATCATATACTAGCCCTAGTACATATATATATACACACATACATATATATCTGCAAACGTGGAAATACGTATGGAAGATGACCCCACCAAAATCTCCATGGTGGATTCAGACCTGATATCAAATAGCAGAGTTAACAGTTCAAGTATACCCCCTGTTTATGATGGGGAGAGCTAATTCTGCTTAACGATAATGTTGCTAGATCAAGTGAAATGTGTCATGTATGAATAATAATCTGACACATACTAGGCATCCAGTGAATACTAGTTATCTTCTCCCTCCCAACATCTTTCAGTGTGTGCCTTCTTGAGACCACACTCCCTGTAAGGTCCTTCATTCCCATCAGTAGGGCCCAAACAGTAGAAATCATACGTGGCTTCCCTCAATGTCCTCAACTTCATCATAAGGGAAAAGGAAGAATCAAGGTATTTCTTATGATTCCTATTTTCTCTCCAAAGGGGTCTTACCCCACCTTATCTTGTTATAACTAAATCCCCAATGCTGAGCAATGTACAGCAAAATAATTTAGTTTTACTTGTAGGCTTGGAAATCCAAAAGCATTACAGTGAGTGGGTCTAACAAGGGGCTGCCTGCATGTGTCAAAACATGGTAAAGCCACAAAAGGGAACTGGCCACTTAAAGAAAGGGCCAAGTGTGAGGTGGCTTTTCAGCAACCTGCTCACTGGAGAACTAACTCGGTCTTCAACACCAGCATTAATCCCTTCCGAAGCAGGGAATCTCCCCTTGACCTAGTTTCCTCCCTCCAGGCCACCACTTCGCAACACTGCAAAAATGGGGACCAAGCTCCCATCACAAGAATCTTTGAGATCCAAACCACAGCTGGGCTCAGAGAGAACGTCAGACGATGGCAAGCCTGTGGCCTTTCTTCAGCTGTCTAACTCTCCTGGGAAGTAGAAGGGACTGTGTTTTGGACACGTGTCAAGAATGAGTTCATAGCTTCAAAGTCCAGCTATCCACAGATTCCCTGGATCTTGTGGTCTCTGCCATTGAGGCCGAGAAGGAGCTAGACACCCGCATCCCCCAACACCCTCATGGTGGTCCTCTATTGCTGTGCTCGTCTTGAATCTGCCAGACTAATCAAATTGTACTCATTATCCTTCTATCTGTCTGTCATCAAAAGAAGCCCCAAATCCCAGTCACCTCTCGCCTTCGTAGCCCTAAATTCCTACCGAGTCTCTAACCCGTCCACTTCTCCCCCAGCCCCTGATTCATGAACTCCTTCCAGTATTTCCTGTCTAATTCATGGGCTGCTGTCACCAAAACCCCCCAGATGCCTAAGTTCTCCTCTAAACATTCTGTTCACTTTCTGACTCCTTTGGAAGCCACACTTTCTCCCAAGAAGGCTGCTTTTATTTCAGCGTCTCTAAAGCAGCAGTTGTGTTTTGTTGGTGTTGTTTGTGTTTTCCCCAACAGTCCTCACACATCTGGGCCTGGAGGTTGAGCACATGTTCTTTCTATCCTCGATTATCCCTTCCGACCACTCTGTCTTCCTTATCATGACCACCATATTGCTAAATTCAATGATCAATCTTAGTTCTCACCTTACTTGACTTATGATTAATACTTGACAAAAACTTGAGAATTTTTCTTCATCTGACATCTAGTGTAGAACAATCTCCTGCTCTTCCTGTGTCTCGGTGACTGGCCTTTCTTATTTTTCTCTGCTGATTCTTCATAATTCCTGAAGAATAAATATCAGATAACTCATACATCCGTCCTTATGTCTCTTTTTCTTCCCATATTATTTTATTTAAATCTCTTTACTTTTTTCTATAATCATGGATTTAAATATCTACTATATGATGATAGTTTGAAAATTTGTATTTCTGAGATCAGTTCTCTGATCTCAGAATTCATGTAGTTAACTGTTTACTCAATACTTCCAGTTGGAGGTGTAGTAGAAATCTTAAATCTAATATGTCCCCAAATGAACCTGAATGTTCTCCCACACCCCAAACTTGTGGACCCTCTCTCAGGTCATCAAGCTTTGAATTTTGAAGCCAGCCTGGCTCCACTTTTTTTCTCATGCCCTCACTCAACCCCCAGAAAAGCCTGTTGGCTACAACATCAAAATATCCTCAGAATACAGTGAAATACGATGACTTCCCCCCCTTTCCACTGCTGCCTTCCTGGACCAAGTTATCGTCCTTTTTCTGATTGCCTCCTACCTGGTTTCTTTTCCTATACCTTTGACCATCTATGCTCTATTTTTAATTCAGCAGTTAAAAAATGTATTCTTTAAAGTAACAGTCAAAAAAAAAAAAAGTAACAGTCAAAGCATATTATACCTCTGTCTAAACCCTGAGACGACTTCCTTTTCGACTGAGAGTAACTGCCGCAAAGTTCCTACTATGACTTACAGGACTCTGTAAGAGCTAGACCACAGTACCTCCCTGCCCCATTACCACTTTTGCCTGCCTTACCCTGCTCCATAGGAAGTGTACCGGAGGGCTGTTCATCTCCTCTGCAGTGCTGTCCCCAGACCCTTGAAAGTCCAGCTCCCTCCCCACTGTTCAGTGTCACCTTTATAAAGGGATTAACCTTAACAAAGGGATTAACCCTAACCTGACAACCCTAATTTTGTTACCCTTCCCCCAATTCTATGTTCCTAAGCCCCTTTACCTGGTTCTACTTTTTTCATTACATTTAGTCCTTTTACCGTATGATGACATTTAGTGTTCGTCTCTTTTTTTCTTCTCTGCTGCTTGTCTGTCTCCTCTGCTACCGTGTGAGTGCCATAAGAGCACAGGTTTATTTGTTTTTTGCTCTCTGATTTGTCCCAGGAACCTGGTAAAGTGCCTGCCATGCAGTATGTATATAATAAATATTTTGTAAATAAATGGTAGGTTTGTGTAGTGTTTCATAATATGTAGCATGCTATTCTGGGTTAGGAAATTATACTTTTAAAAATACCCTTTGCTATTGGCCAGAGAGTTATCATTATTCCTATTATTTGGATTAGGAAGATGAGACCAGAGATCATTTTACATGCTTCCTAAATTCATTGTAATCACTGCTTCATCCTGGTTACCAGGCCAGTGTTTTTAAAGATTTTGCATAAATAGTAGCACAGAACACTGCCTGAAACATTCGCTGTGTGCATAGGCGGCAGACCACTCACTTAGACAAGAAGGAGGCTCCTGGGTCTTGACTTACAAAAGGCGGATGTACTTTTTCCTTTACCAGCAGAGCAGCATGCTCGTTTCACAAGCCACCCAGCATTCTGTGATTGGTTTGACATGTTCAAATCAAGGCTTTGATCTCAGCATTACTCTGAGATGACACCTTGGAAGGTGACTAATATAATTTTATTAAATTTAGATTTTGGTAATTGCCAGCACTTACTCACTTGACTATGGGAGCAAACGTCCTTGGGTACTTCTGATCATGAAATTTAAATACTGTGATTCTTGCTGATTGCAATTGAATGTGTTAAGCATATTTTAGACCCAGCTCTGTGACTGGTGACCAGAAGCAATCTTGTGGTTAGTTGGTAATCCCACCTGAAAAGAAATCTTTTCACTAGAAATTTCTTTTCTCTGAGCTGTGATCAGAACATCACCTTTGACTTCTTTTAGGGAAAGCATTATTGCTTTTTTTTTTTTTTTAAAGCATCTATACCTACATGCTACCAAGAAATAAAGGCCAAATCCTTTGTGGTCTTCATGTTTTTAAGAAATCTTTGTTCCTGGCTGACTGTTGAATTCTCAAATTCCTCTCAGTTGTTGATTTAAATTTTCTTTGGTAAAGGGTTTTTATTTCTGATCGGAGAGAGCAGGTGAATTGATCCTAGTAATCAATGAAATTGTTTTGGAAGTCTTGAAGATGATTGCTATAATTGTTGGTTCTTGAGGGAAGGAGTATGACAAGGAACATATGTTTACTGAATGCTTACTACCCTGTGCCACAATGTTTTAGATGCTTAATACATCCTGGTGCTGTGATGTGTCACTGCCAGGTAGAAAGCTATGTTCTGCCCATTTTGCGTATGAAGGGCTTATATCTCAGGGAGACGAGATAGGTCTTCAAAGCTCTTGGAGCTAGCGAAAGGTGGAGCCAGGATGCGAGGTTACATCTGCAGACACCTCAAAAGTCTTGGGACAGGTTTGTTGAAACTTTTTTTTCTGAAACTCATACAAGTGAAATGTAATCACATAAAAAAAGAAAAGAAAAGGAGAAATAGAACTAGCAAAGAAAGCAGAAGAAACTATGACTTCAAAATATGAGTAAGGGGGTATCCTAAACCAATCCAGCCAACCCTGCAGAGCTCAGGCAGGGAGGATGTGGGGCAAAATCCTGTCCGTTGTCTAATGAATGATCAGCAGTCAATCAAGTAGACAGTAAAGTAATTTGATTTGTCTGAAATTGAAATACATAACTAAATTGGATGTGACCATTCTGACAGGAGAAAATTTTGAGCACATACTTTTGCTGTGGCAGTTCACAAAATGCTGACTAAATATGATCTGGAATTCTATCTCACTCAACCTCATGAAACGTCATGCTACAGAAAACAAATCTGGTCTTTTCCCTCTACTTTCCTCTTCTTCTTTCTCTTCCTCCTCCTCTTCCTTCATCTTTTTTTTTTAATTGAAATGTCTAGTATGGAGAAATTGGAAAACTTTGGAACTGATAACCTTGTCTTGGGTGTCTTTATTATCTAAGTTTCTCAGCTATGATTCTAGAATGTTCATTATCAAGGCCAAAGATTAGGACCTTTGTATTAGTATAGCAGTTTCTTTTTCTTTGCTAAAGAAGTGTCTTTCCTCTATTCTTTGGATTACAAAATTCACTTCTCGTGACTTCTGTGTGATTTCCTTTAATTAAGTGTCCATTTGTTGTTAGTCCACCTCCAACTTCTCAAATAAGTTCTTCTCATGTTTAATTTCTATAACACTCCTTCATTTAAACCAAGAGAATAGCTCCAAGTCTCGCGTGTGAATCTCATTTTTTAATTGGCTAAGAAGAATCCTATACCTTCCCACATGCCTATTTTGTTATGTTGGTCTTTATTTTGCTTTTAACATTATGTAACTGGTTATGTGAGTAGGCATATGGTGTCCTATAAATTGGAGCCCTGACGCTTCTCAGTTGTGTAGTTCATGAATCTTTCATACATTTTTGATACTTATTTAGCCCCCGAAGACACTTCAGTTTGCAATGCTCATTTAAACTAAAATCAGCAGTAATATGACTTAATGATAGTTCAAGGTATCTTTAAGAATGTGCATACAGGTTCATCATAGAATATACTTTGTGTCAAATTGTATGTCTTTTTTATCAGATGATGCACCAGCCTCACTCTTGTCCATATATTTTGAAAAACTCACTGACATTTTCGCAGTATTTTTCCCCTAAGGTAGGTATGAATTTCACAGTATCCTTTTTGGGAGAGAGATTTGTCTTGGCAAATAGATTGGACCTTTATCTGCCTTCAATACAGCCACAATGATTTTGTATCTGTGCTATCCAGCATGGCAGCATAGATACTTCTGAGTAACTGGCAATATTTCAGAGATGCATGTGCAGGATGAGCAATGACTTATTAAAGGGATTTGCTTTGTTCAAATAAGGGAAGTTAAACAATTAATACTAATACATAGTTGTTGATCAGGTTCTCCAAGTATGGCAGCTAAGCAACTACCAAATGAAGAGCTGACCCTAATGATACCTAAAAGAGTAAATAGTTTGAACTTGAAAATACAAATCATTATTCCTTTGCAGTACTAAGAAAAGCCAATTGTCTTTTCAGCATATTTCATGTAAGCTCATTCTGAATGAGAAAGGAGCATGGTGCACTTACCAACCCAAGGGAAATTTTTGTGTGTAAATAATTATCACTCTTTTGAGGTCCTTCTAAATTTTCTTCTTTCTGTTTTTCCTAAGTCAAATTATTAAGAGGTTAATTTGAATATTTACAAACAAAATATCTACGCTTTCTTCTTTACAACATTTTTGTTATAAAATTCAAGGACCTCATCTTCACATGCAGATAAATTTGTTTGTCCTTAAAAAAAATTCTACATTAATTCTAAGCACCTCTAACGCAGACACTGAGGGAAATGGTGAAATACTTACTAGCAAAGTCAGAGATGAACAAGCACTGTTATAAAGAGCTGCTAAAACAATAAGACTTATTAAAACATTTGTAGGAATGAATATATTTCAGGCAATAAAAAGTCTAAATATAATCTTCAAATATATCAGAATTGAAGAAACGTGAGGCTAGGAGGAGAGCTGAAGATTCTCTCTCTCACTTCTCACTCCCTCTTCCTTTTTTTTTTTAAATTTTATAACTGAGGAAACAGGGACTCAGCTGGTTGTAAAAGCAGAACCGCCCCCGTATCCTGACGCCCAGACTGATGTTCTGCTTGCTGCTGCCCACGCCGGCGAGGCTCAGTGCTGTCAGAAGAGCTACTGTGGTCGGCACGCGAGGTGCTGGCCGTGGAAAGCCTCACTTGCTTTATGCTGGTAACGATCCTGCAAGACTGGACTTAGTAGCCCTGTTCTCCTGACAAGTCAATTATAGATTTCTACTTTGAGATGACATCACTAACCCAAAGCCACCATGAGCAGCCAAACATAACACGAGTCTGCCTGAATTCAAAGTTGCTCTTCTTGCTGTTGAACTAGCCATTTAATAATAATAATAATAAAAGAAAGGTCTGTAAAGTTGTATAGGAAATAAGAAATATACTGATTGGCTTTTCTTTTTAAGGCCTCATTATTATTTAGGTAAAATTCAATATTTATGCAAAATTTATAACCTGCAGGCATCATGGGAATTTTGATCCAGAAGAAACCTGAGAATGGCTAATTCATCCCACTCGTTTATAAATGAGGTAATTAAGACCAGAAAGGTCAAGAACTTTTCAGAGAGGGATAGTTGTAAAGTTAGCATACAGCCAAAGTTCTGGTTTGATGTTGTTCTCTATTTCTTCTACAATTCCACATTCGAATTTTGAGGGACAGATGTGGGAAAACAAAGGCTGGGAAGGGACCGAAGTACTGCTGTGGAGTGAGCTCAATACTGACGGACTTCTGGAGATACTGCTGTTTGATCATAGCTAGTTTTCGGAGGCTGGTAACTTTCTTCGCTTTGTTATGAGTCTTAAGAGGGACAAATGACCAGAATATGCGCTCTGTGTTTGGCTAAGAAAAAAGATCCATGAATGTTTATATTTCACTGTGCCCTGCAAGTGAAATGTGGATTTTAGTATGCAAAGTGGGAAAGAAGATAATTGTCAATTCAAGCACTAGTCAGCAATTAATTTTAATTTTCTTCTCATCTTTCATGATGTATCTTAGGGAGAATTGTTTTAGTGACAAGAAATGCATCTATAGCACATTCAGTAATTTTTTTTTCATATATCTAGTTTAACTTATTTTCCTGGGGAAAGCGAGATGGCTATAAATACCTTTAGCACTTGATCTTGTAACCTTAAATGAGGGCAAAACTCCCCTTGGCACTAACAAGAATTTTGTCTACGAATAGGTACAGAATTGGGTCCATGACGATTAAGAAGCAATTTGATTCTTTCCCAAGAGATAGAAACTCCAGCACAATTTTCAGATGGAATACACACAACTAGCATCTTGTCCATATTCCTAATAATAACAAGAATGAAAGAAGGAAAAAAAAGCCAGAAATTCTTGCAGGCTTTAGCGCTTTGCTTCAAAAGCCTGTCAGCTAAACAAATAAAGCGAAGTACTAGGAAGGATAGCCAGGAAATTAACTGCTGTGGGCTATAGTTAATGAGTGGTCCTTCGAAAAGGAAGTAATGGTCATGGAAGTATATAAAAAGAATGGAAAAAAATTAACACTATCAAAAAGAGTTAGCCCGCACAAATTAGATTCTTATTCAGTTTTGAAGTTTATTGTTTTCTTGTGGGATCTGCCTCCAACCAGCTACAGAAGGTTTTCCCCACCCCACCCCACCCTCCCCCAAACAAGATAAGCCAGATCAATCAAAAGATTGAAACTTTGAAGCATGGTTAGGCTGCTGGGTAAAAGCATGCAAAGTATGTCTGAGACTTCATTAAAAACTGCCTATACAACACCTTGGGTAAAATCCACAGCAGCTTGGCATTGCCGCCTCATTAGGAGTAAAATGAAGTGGTCATTCCCCGAAGACTGCCCCTGCCACACTCTGACCAATCCCACGAGGGTCTTGCACACATTGTGATTTAAAGCCTGAGTGGCCACAGATCCTCTCAACTACAGCTGTGCGAGGGTCTATTGGCTTGAGGCAAGATGACCCAAGCGAGGGCAATGTGTCTATCCACTCTCGCTCTTAATAGAGGGAACTAATCATAAATTTTCTACAAATAATTTCTTGCCTTTTTTCAAACATTTGCAAACAAATGAATTATCGGTAACTCATTTGAAGAACTAAATGACTCATTAAAACAAATACTGCTCTGGACATCACAGGGACTGGATTTTGTGTGTGTGTGAAAACAGTGTACACAAGAGAAGAACATTCTTGAAACAAATGCTCTGGTACCTGTTGACCCATACTAGATGCCATAGCGAATTAAAAACCAATAAACTCTCAGGCCTAGCGAGGAGCAAGCCTTGCTCCTGTCTTCTCCAACATCGTGGTACTGAAGAATGTTCGGGGGCCAACATCATCAGAGAGCTTATTAGAAATGCAGAATTTGAGGCTGGCCTCAAAGTTCCCAAATCAGAATATGCATTTTAGTAAGATTCACCAGGTCTTCTTCTTGCACATGCAAGTTTGAGAGATATCGCTCCACGACAGGGATTCACAAGGGAGGATGTCATTAGTCATAATACAGACCTTATAAATGCTATTCTGTATGAGCAATTTTGCCCTGTGCCCTCACTCCGTCAGTGAAATTCAAGTAGCCTGAGATGGAAGAGGCTTTGACACTGTTCTAAGTGAAGACTGCAGATGCTTTGACTGGATTTAACAAAAAATTATGCAAGCCAATTATCTGAGTTAAAATTTTGACAACACATTACCTAGCAAGCACAAAGTCCTGAGTTCAGTGCCCAGCAAAAATTAAAAAAACAAAAACTGACAGCACCATTAGTAGCTTTTATGAAATACTTGATACTGGAAGTGAGGAGAGTGTTATAAATAATCTTTAAAGTACACTGTTTCCCAGGAGTAAATATTTAAATAATGTAATTTATCCTAAAAAATGAGAGAAGGGCCTAGACTGTTGAGCCAGTACCTCGGTTTACACTGTTAACTTCCGATGAACCACTTACAGTAAGAATCAAGCTCTTATTCTGTAGGATAAACCTCTCATTAACGTCTTATATTGGTACACGTACATCAGATAAATGATAAACCGCTGAGGTGTCTCGTCATTGACTCTATGACCACCATTAGCAGCTATGTTTTCGTCGTGATTTTTTTCTTGTCTGTGTGCCTTTGTCATGATTTTATTAAAAGTAGGACACAAATATGAGGCTGGACTAAATTCCCCAGTGCATGATAGTCACTGAGAGCCATCTAGAGTCTTGTTAGATGGGCTGGGTTCCTTCAGCCAATATTATTCCCACGAAGACCCTGACTGCAGTCCTGAAATTCATTTTTTTTAAAAAAATTGATATATTCTTGGTTTTGTTGTTTTTAGTTGTTACTACATCATAGCTCTGTGAATCATGGATTTTCAAATTCCAGGGTTTCCAAAATGTGTTTGCAAGGAATACAACTGTGAAGAGACTGGAGGTTCTCTAAGGATCTACAGTTAATTAAATTTGGGAAATACTTCACTAAACAAAATTACACAGATCGGTTTCCTGCCTGACTTCTCAAACTCTTCAGTATATTAAGACCCACTATAACACCCAATAGCAGGAATAAAATGTGTAATGTTTCGTTCTCAACAACTGTATGTTAAGGTACATTCTCTGTGATTAGTGTTGAGTTATATGCTTTGGGACACCCTAATTTAGTCAAAAATTTAATTCTATTTGGATTTTCATTCTTCTGAGTATCCTAGTATGCCACTTGTAGTGTTTTGCTCAGACTGCTCTGCCTTTTTCATTACTATATCATCTGCTAGTTCTTGGCCCCCAACCAGATTCTATGCATTTTCATGGTAAGAATTTATGCTTTACTGCCCTATCTCTGCCACAAAACATAACACTTTGTGGATATGGTAGGTAATAAAATATTTGTTAGTATAATGACCTATCCTAAAATTAAGTGTTCAGAATTTCATGATATTCAATGGTTCTAATGTTTCAGGATTTGATGAAATAATGTGTTTATTTCAGTAGAACTTTCTCATGAGTTCGTAAACTTGAATTCTATATCCAATAGGCCTTTATTTTATGGTCAATGAATATAAAATTTATTATATACAATTACTCAGGTGATACCAGGACCTGGATATTTCCAGGTTCTTAAATATCTGTGTTGTAAGTACTGGTTATTTTTTCCATCACCAATGAGTTCATCAGTAAGACCCAACCTTGTTTGTGTTTGACACTGCAAATAATACTGAAATTGTAAATCTAGAAGGTTTACACTTTATTTGTACATACAGGTGCTAACACCCAGGAAAGTGATATCAGTGTCCTTTTGAGATGTTGGCAAAGCTCACTCTACTTTGTTCTGTTAGTATATCTTTCTTACAAATACAGTTTCCATTATTTTCACTAAAGGAATAATGGTTGCACACCTCTGTTTAACTGTGTACTTCATTTATGGCATTTCTCCATTTTCATATGCACCATGAACTGCTACTTGAATTTAGCCTTCTGATATAGAAAATAGACATTTCAAACTTAAGAAAGGAAAAATACCTTTATTTGGGGTTGAAAATTTCACTTAGCACCCTGTGCCTTGTGATGTGAGGTTATAAGCGGGAAAGGCTAGGATCAGCTATTCTGAACCCACTATTTTCGGCTACTAAAATTTTTTCCCTCCAAGCACAGTTACACACATTTGTAGTCCCTGGTACTTAGAAAGCTGAAGCAGGAGGACCATTCGAACCCAGGAGTTCGAGGCTAGTTTGGGCAAGATGGCAAGATGCTACTTCAAAAAGGAAAAAAAAAATCTGTGTTTGTCTCTCTTAACTCCCTGGTAGTAGACCTTAAAATATACACAGATTTTTAGGATGATATGATGATACTATATTGAAGTTCATGAATTAATTCTTCACAATCAGCCCTACTATAACCCACAAACTATGACAATATTTTTAAGAGTGGATTTTACTTGTTACCCTGAAATTTACTACCACTCAGTCATAGAACTCAGCTCATCATGCCAGACACATCTAGAAAATATTTGGAACTGTCTTCGTGTTTTAAAGGGGGAGCTAAGTGACCAGGGAGAACAAATTTCCTCTTTCCCCACTTAGGAGATAAATATCTTTGATTGCTGTAAATATCTGTCTCAGGTGGTTTGGCTAAGTACTTGCCTAAAGTCAGACAACTGAACCCAATTATTTGTCAATCCCTTTATTATGTTAATCTATCTATCCTTCAACTGAGCACATTTTAAAAAAATCTTGACATTCCAAGCAGTAAAAAAAAAAAAAAAAGCCAATCACCTTTCCCTAAAGGATTTGTGTCCATTGAGATAAATTTTATTCTCAAGCATAAAGGTTAAAAAAGTAACAAAGAGAGATTTCAAAGTCAAGGAGACACCTCAAAATACCTATCAACATTTCTACTCCCACCCTGTTCCCTTCTGGACACCATTAGGAGAACCACTAAAATTGAATTCAACTGCGATGCATTATGCATGGCTGCACTGTTTACTGCATTGTTCTATGCTGGTCAGCTCACCTGAGATGAAATCAGGCAAAGGAGGAAAATGAAGTCCACCTTCAGAACTCCAGAGTGCTGACTCGTACAAAAATTGATTTACTAGTTTATCTAATGTTTAAAAACTCATTTTATTAAGTTGTAAATCATATCACTCAGTATTACTACATCAGAAGGTAAAATTAATGATAGAGATAAGGGCATTAGAAAAAGCTACAGTGTGGCTACATGACAACATGAAAAAATTGATGAATAGCAGCTTGGGAGCAGTGAGGCAGGGTTCAGGTTTAATGTGAGTGGTGAAGGGCATCGTCCTCCAGAGCAGACTGGGAAGGGTAAGTTCACGCTGGCACATGGTTTGATGTCTCGTGGGTGACATGGAGCCGTGGTACAGGAAGGAAATGACATGTGGCATTTGGAAGACCAGAACAATGAAAATTTGAGGTCAACACTGAATAAAAGTGTGTTTTCTTTGCCAGACAAAGAAACAGTATTTAGTAACTCTGAAATCTAAAGCACTCCCCACCACACACACACACACACACACACACACACACACACACACACCCCTTACTAACTCTGGAGAAGTAGCTAAGAGGAAAACAAAATTGATGGCTAGAAGGTGGGGTCTACTGCCAGTAGACAAGTTTGCCAGTGGAAATTTAACAGTAAAATTTTATCAGAACAAAAGCAATGCCATCTTAACAAGATGTATACTTCATCAAGAATTCCATATCTTTCACATAACAAATGTGCTTCCGTGCTTTACTATACCTAAGCTCGTGCCTTTACAAGGACAGTGTTGGAACTACATTTTTAGAAGACAAAGAGATCTTCAATTTCACCTAGAGATGAAGATGCTGAAGCATAAAGAGTAATGCTTTCTACCTGAGACCCTAAGACATGAACAATTAGGCATACTCAACAGAATGATCATAATACATCATTTGGTCCCAAAGCTGTACATTCATTGTTACATCCTGTCCAAGACAGACACTCTCGACTCCATGTCCTCCGACCCTGGACCTATCCTCCTGTTACTTTTGTCAGATCTTGCTCCATCATGGCCAGTTAAGCACATGTCCCACCTGAAGCTGCAGCCAAAACAGAAGAAAGGTCCACGGCTGCTCTCATCACAGTTTGGAAATCCTGACTAATGCATTTCACTGAGTCAAAATGTGCTGACAAAGATCAGAATGTGTCATTCCACAAATGAGGAAAGCAAGACAAGAGAGAAACCCTCCCTCTTAATCACCTAATGACAGATTTAGGAAATGAACTCAGGTTTTCTGTCTCTACTTTAATAAGCCTGATCACAACAAATAATCAGTTTGCTGCCTTATTCTCCTTCAAGGAAGAAATGCTGCCTATATTTTGACTGAACGCGTGAAACAAAGAAAGCATCTATTCCAGGGAGGAAAAATGAACCTATGAGGCAAAGGGTAACATGTATATTTTTCTTTTATGAAAGAAACTAAAACTACTAAAATAATATATCTTAACAACATAGAAGTGAGAAAATAGGACAGTTAACCAAATCCTTACAAATGTAACAATATTGAAATCATAATGAGAATCTGAAAATGAATAAGCCCATCTGCATATGCAATGATGAGGATCTGCAGATGCTAATCTTGAAATTTTACTGTGTGAGTCAGGCCTCCCGCTTGATTTGAAATGAATGCACTGAAGGCCCAGTGGGTTGACTGTCTCCTGGTTTATGAGTGAGAATGAGGCAAGTGCACACTTGCCCAAGCAAAGTAGTCCTCTTTGGAAGCTCCTTCTGACCATAGAAGAATCACACTCACAGTGTGAAATAATCAGGTCTCTGCTCATAAAATGACCACATTCATATTTCTGTGTTCCTGTAGGACTAAGAATTGATTTTTAATGATGAGTAAGCAATTTTGTCTTTGAGATAGAAATAAGGTTTTTTTAAGCCTTTTATATCTGTGCATGATACAAATGATACATATATCAGTTCTTCACACCCATCTTTGCTGTTACGTGTGAGGGGCTCAGTGCAAGATCTCATAAATATTTAATATAAGTTAAATGAACATGCAGAAATCTAGTAAGTGTCTCCACTGCCCTAAGTATCACCTGGCACTTCATCAGCATGGGATCTTTTATATCAGTCACAAATGGAGTAGTACACAAACAGAAAGCCTGGGAGTGAAAATAAAATAGAAAACAGGATGTTGATGACAATAAAGTAGGCAAAATGAATGTCACAATAAAGTATAGGCAGGAAGAAGTCTGGACGGAGACTTGTACCTCTGATGAAATGGACGTGACCATGTTGATCTTGTATATTATGTTTATCTCTGTATTGAGATTTCCACTCATTCTTAAACACTTTTAAATCATTCTGAATCTCATTGTTTATACATAGGTTTTGGAGAATTAGCTTATACATTCAAAATTCCTATTTCATCTTTAAAAATGTAAAAAATGATGAAACACAGAGATTATAGCAGTTGTTAACTTTCACTTATTGTTTTTCAACAAACGTTTATTAATGGCCACCACACATAACTGGAAAAAAATGAATCTGAGGCATAAATAAGAGCTCGCCATCCCAAGAAGCACAAATAGAAGTATACTAAGATAGCAAATAAATGAATTCAATATGATTACAGCTGGTTTTCACTTTGACAAAGGGGTTACTGGCTAGTTAGAGTCATAGAAAAGATGCCAGAAAAACTGAGTGGTTTTCTAGAGAAAATTGAGACCAGTGACAAGACTTTGGATCTTGGGAGTGTGGATTCTTATAGGAACTGACTCACTCTTATGGCTTATGTGCAAAGGAGGAACCAGAAACAATAACCTGTGGCTTGTATAAGGTTAATCCATAAATAATAGATTTTTACCAAAAATGTGAACTAAGGGGAAATTATGTAATATCAATGCATGATGTCTTCATTTTGTTTCACAAAAGATCTTTCTTATAAAGTTAGCAAAGACTATTTTAACTGTTCTTTCAACTACACATTCTCCTAAATATAGTCTATTAAACATTATTGGATTTGTAATTACCCATAAGATTTTGTTATACAAACAGCAGAGTCAATTATTGTGGAAACTCTTCTTGCCTGTACTTTATTGTATTATATGTGGTAGAAGACATGGTTGTGTTACAGTGTGATTGTACCATAAATACTGTTTCCAACTCTTTCCTCAGTTTCCAGGGAGGGGGATGCAGTGTACAAAATACCACTCAACATTGCTTCACCGTCCGGAAGACGCAGAGAGCAAATCCACAGGACCATCAGAACTTGTCCAGCAGAATTCAAGTCTCCAGAGCCGGACCGAGGGCAGAGCTGCCCATTAGCACACACCCTGCAGGACTGGGCAGCTGAAGCCGTGCTCCTTCAGAAAGTGCTCCATGATATGTTAGTGAATGAGTGCTTAAAGACAAAAGAAATTCCTGAAGTCCCTTTAATACGAGCAAGACTAGCGACTAACTATATGAAAACAAGATAATGAATGAGGAGCTTTTAGAAAAGGAAGAGTAAGTGCCTTCGGCTGTTCTGAGACCCACATAAATAACCTGCTTGGGTTTATACTACGCTAAACGTGTTACGACCTGCAATAAAAAATAGAAACTACCCTGTTTTCTCGTGGATGAACGCCACTTGTGTAACTGTGGAACAGCAATGCAGTGACTGTGGGGGTCAAATGATCAGAGTCTGGGCTATAGGGACCAGCCACTCCTCTTTCCTTTCATTGTTAGTCTTATGCACAAAAACAAACCGTGCAATTCACCTTTCTTAAATTAGGTCATAATTCAGTACAATTATCTATTGTTTATTTTACTTAACAAACCCTAATATCTAAGGATTTCCCAAATTAATACTAAATAGAAAAGTGACAAAAAGTAAATATTTTTCTCTTGAATCTAATCTTTTATTAATCTGCATACATGTTATTCCAAATATATACATGTAGATTGGCACATACATATGTGCATAGAATGTATAAATACATATATATTATACATGAATGATTTATTACAGAAATATCAGTGTTTCTAGATTACACTGCATACTTGATGAGCTGTCATTAGTGCAGAAAGGATACATAGCTTTTCAACAAAAGAAAAGAATGAGGCTGCCAGAGTATTGCAGTGGTTTGAGTTTCTTTTTTTTTTTTTTTCCAGCATCCATCCCTGCCAATCTTTGCACTGCCAGTAGGGAAAACCATATCCATGGCAACCAACCGTACCATTCCAACCCACATCAATGACGCCTCCAATCTAAACTGTCAAATATTCTATGCACATCATGTAAAATAGGTCTCTTTCCCCTTATACCTCTGTGCATCTGGTTTCCGTGGCTACATGTTTATGCAAATGAGAATTGTCCTTTCTCTCTCAGGTTGATTGAACACTGAATTTGTTTTGCACCTTGGCAATGCAAAGCCATGCTGTCTTGCCACCTGGTCTACCACATAATTGCAAAAAAATTACATTATAATGATAACTGTCCCCAAATTAGCCTGATAACACCATGTACCTGCCTTGTGAGCGAAAGAAACAGTGTGCAATAAAGAAGGATGTTAAAACAGAGTCGAGATAGGGGAATAATGTTTAATTGGCTCTCCAGAGTCTACTAATTTTCAGAATTGGAAACCTAGTGTTTGATTTGTTCTTTTTAGTCAGTGAGAAGAAAAAATATCCTTCATAAATTCTGAATGACAAATTTGCCCATCCTTTTTTGCATGTGGTTCCAGCATCCCAGGGAATCTAAAGTGTCATTTCCTCTCTGGAAGAAAGGAAGCACAAAGCACGCTAGGTATGCACTCTAAATTTTCACTCGGAGTCTGCTCCAGCTGTAAATTTCACCCATTCCCTGTATCTGTGTCCTTCCTTTTCTCAACCCCCTCCAAACCTGGCATCAGTACCTTTCTTTTAAAGTTAAGATGCAGGATTTTTATAGGATGACACATATTAAAATGAAATAAAGCTGGAAATCTAGAAAGAATTACCTTTCTCTTCCCCCATCTCCTTTAATCTGTTTCTCCCCACCAGATTGCCTAGTAGGTGATTCTGTGGTGGTAGTAGTTCTTTTTCAGATAAATCACAATTAAATATTTTGCAAATAATGAATACAACAAATTGTTTTTATTAGTAATTTTTAAAATATAAGTTCCACAGATATGATGACTTTAAGGACTATTTTCACATTAATGTTTCTTCACAAAAAAGAGGGAAATGGCAGGTGAAAATGTGGTACAGGGTATATTTCCCTAGAGTGTAAATGACAACATAAAACAGATTTGATTCTATTATGATAAATTTGAGGGTATATTTTACTTCTCCCTGCTTAATTCTTCTCTCACTGAGAATCAAATCTTCCAGTATTCAAAAAAAAAGAAAAGAAAATTTTTATACAGTTTTATGACATTTTTGGATAAGAGTTTCTTTCTAAAGACTCAGAGTCACCTTTCAGTAGATTATTAAGAAACAAAGTGGCTAAGCTCCTTTTCATTTTTTCAGTTTAATAGATGATCTGTAAGTGCATTCTGGTCAAAGATAAAAATATGAAATATCCCAGGATAGATTATTTGTCGTCTTTTGTCCCATCTCCCTCTCCAAACTCAGCACCTTTCAGAGTTGAGCTGAAAGCAGACTCTCTCCCAGACTCCATTCCACACCAAGAAGATAACACGTGGATGGCTCTTTCTTGATCTCGCGTTACATCAGTGCCACTTCAGCTTTTCATTAGTTGCCATTTCCTGTTTGCGTGACTTGCTCTGACAAGATGGTAAACCCCAGGGCAGAGTTGAGGAAAAATACTATCATATCATTCTTTTTGTATTTTCTATCCTTAAAGTAAATATTTTTCTCTGTCAGACTGAACACCAAGTCTTGATTGTTCTTGAATTTAGCCTGAGACATTTAGACACTGAACAGCTAATAAATATGCCTCGGGTCATGGCAGCAGAGAAAACTAACTTTTAGCCAAGTGTTCATTATGTTCAAGAAATTGTGTCAAATATTTTACATAGGAAACAATCTTTTCCCTGTTAAAATTTGTTTTCAAGTAACAGACTGTATTTTCAAAGGCAACACAATTTGAAAGGAGACATGACATCCTTAGTAATTCTGTCTGATTGTTCTATCACCACAAATACTATTGTCGACTGAACAGTTTGCAGCTCTTTGGGGAATTACTAAGAAATAAAAGAACTAATTTTATAAATATTACAATCAAACAGGATGATAAATGCATATAATCACTGGTGATATGAATAGTTTAAAACTACATATGTTTTTTCATCACTTAGGACTCTTTCAATCATCCCACAGATTCACTAAATGTGGTATTTAAATATCTAAATATTTTGGAAGACTAAAAAGAATCATCAATGGAGTTATGCCTTAGAAAAAAAGTACAGATGAACAATTTGAATCAGATTTACCTGAAGAGGGTGACTATTTAGACACCTGACTCTTTCCTTATGTCAGTTGTTTTTATAACTGTCTTTTTTTTT